>JAMWYP010000080.1:1950341-2262313 GCA_025563575.1 Acacia pycnantha
GCATATATGTCAATGATATGTTCGTAGACCGTTATAGAGACAGTTATACGGGTTATAGTTTTGATAACACCGTTTTGTTTTCCTAGCGCTGAGGACACGACTAATTATCGTGGCACTGGTGAATAGTGCAAATCCGTTATTATTGTTTTACATTGTGGGGCTTTCATACTGCTTATTGCTTATGTTTGTCGGCATAATGATCATGCATCTGCTATATGCTTTTGTAGTGATATACCGTTGTATTAGCTCTAGAAATATCTCGTTGTCTCAGATACCGTATTGTTTGGGTATGAGGTTAATCACTACCCGAGATTCAATATGGTGAATTGAATCTCACCGTAGCTCGTGGTCGGGAGGACCACGGCTCGGGATCGAGGCAAGTACTCGGAGTAGGCGTGCAAACAAGACCAAGTTTCTATCTTGATCGCTTTACGTATTTCCGCCTTCTCGTTTCTATCTGTTGTTCCTTTCTACAACCATAGGACTACTGTAATCTATACAATGTTACACAATGGTTGATGTTTTGGCTAAGAATCCAAATGCTCTTTCGCTCTATTGCTTCACTCTGATTGTTTGTTTGAAAAAAAAAAAATTTTCCGCATTTCAAACTTGGGATGTTACAGAAGTGGAGGGGAAGTTGATGGGAAGAACAGGAGAGGGAACAAGTCCCAAGAAATAAAAAAAAAAAATTTATATTTCTTATGCAATATCAATTTTTTATTAATTAATTAATTAATTTTTTATTTTTATTAATTATAATAGGTGTTCTATAACATCCCATTTTCAAAAGCAGTATATTTTTTTTCATCAGAGAAGAGCACCAGAGCGATTGAGTAACTGATACTTGTATTTCAAATGCCGTAAGTCTGGCTAATTACAACAACGGTACAGTAACCGAGTGTTTTAAAAGTACATAACGACAAAAGAAAGGCTTCCGCCGAAACAACGAAAGGAAGTCCTCAGCTGGATCTTCTATGCGGGCTGCTTGCCTCTCTCTTCTCGCACTCTGGCCTCCGACCCGACGCTATATTAAGAGCCGATGTCCATTGCAATCGGACCTCGTGTAAAGTTAACCTCATATTTACATATAGCAAGATATGGACTACGATAATCACAAAATTAACAAAGACATGTACATTCGAAGCAGATATAGCACGATAAACATATCCCGACAAAGACATAGGCCCTACCCCCGCAACGTATCCCGACAAAGACATAGGCCTCCGACAAAGACGTAGGCCCCCCGACAAAGACCTAGGCCTCCGACAAAGACATAGGCCCCCTTGAAACGTATCCCAATATCCAGCAGGTATATTCATAACAACGGTACATAATCATACCACTGAGCATACAATACACATAGCACATATATGCATACCATAAACATCAGAGTTAGTGTTACAGTACGCGAACGTACCTTCATTGACGTTATTCTAGCACGTTTTACAGAAAACCGTACTTTTTACGGAAAACAGCGAAACGTCCAACAGCGGCTCGTCGGACAGCGTAACGGCAGCAGATCGAGGTTTCTGATGTCTTATAAGAGTAATATCACATCTATTAGTGATTTGACATCATAACTGGCATTTTAGGTAAACATTACCATTTTGCCCCTATACCCCTAATCGGCGGAATTTCGCTAGCACTTCGTTACTTTAACTCCCAACTTTCAGAAACTCAATCCCTACTATGTTTTTACCTCGTCAAGCATCTTTCAATGCAATGAGGCCTAAAAACAAGAATAGGAATTTCATCTCCTACTTCCTAGATCTAACTAACAATTCTACTAAAACTACCGAAAGCTTAAAGCTCGGTACTGAAAAACTTACTCAGAGCTTCGCTGCAAATTTCCCCGGACTCCTCCTTCTCTCTACCTTCTCTCTAAAACCGAAATTCCCTCTTGGAATGGTGTGAAGAATGAAGAGGCAAGGCCTCTTATTTATAGGCAAAATGTTGACATTATTCATGCCTTTTTCATACCAGATATCGGCCGTCGGATCGCACTCCTGCCAGGTGTCACAATCCTCACCGGGCCACTTGTCCAAACCGTCCTCTCCCTCCTTAGGTGTCAAAATATGATGTCATGCATGACATCAGTTGCTTGTTCCTTGTTCCAGAAGCCTAAGCCGGTAGAATTTTCCCCGATCGGCGTGCAAAACGCGTAATCGCGTAAAATTTCAGAAATCCGGAATTACAACTTTGAAGACAGTTTCTCACTTACTAAAAATGTCTGGTCTAAACAAATTTTTGATTCCATACAGGGTTCCAACGGTAACCTTTTAATTAAATCAATATTTAAATAAGAGTTTCAACTTAACACTTTTTCTATTTTTTTTCCTTCTTATTCCTGTAATATCCTAAAAACCTGTATCATAATTGGGTAAAATTATACCTATAAAAAGTAGGTGAATATGAGGTGTCAAACACTAGGTTATGATTATCTTACTTTCTAAGGAAAAATCTCTAGGAAATTAGAGAGTTTAAGGGCCAAAGTGCCAAAATGACGAAAATACCCCTGGAAAGGGTAATTAACTTAGGAAAATTATGAAAATCCTAAAAGGCAAGAAAATGACAAAGTGAATTAGGAGAATATATTATCTCTAATTATGGTAATTTGATAAATTATGAACTTGGAGAAATTGTATAAGAGTGTCCAAAAGGTAATAAAGACCAAAATACCCTTACAAATTATAGAATAATGTAAGAGGCATGGAAATACTAATGTTAATACAAGAATATGAAGGTAATGAGGTGTTGTAATTTAGAAAATTATCAACAAGTGATAAAAGAGTAACTAGGTAATATTGGGCTAATTACTTAAGCATAAGCAAAGGAAATTCAGAGATAATTATGTAAAGCTCAAAAATTAGTAGAAAATGGTTGAAAATTAGTAAAAGTATATTTACTAATTAATTGGAAATTTTTGAGAAAAATAGTTGAGTTTAGGTATTTTTAAGCCTAAATGCAAGAATGGACCAATAGAAAAATTTTGTAAAACATTATGTAAAAATAATTATGTAATTAATTAATTAAATAATTAATCAAAAAAAGTAAAAAACGAAAAAAAGGGGCAGAAAAAAAAAAGAAGAGAAGAAACAAAATGAAAATAAGAACAAAAATAAATTATGCAAGTGGACATTATTTTATTAATATAATTAATTAAAGTAAAAAATGTGAATAGTAATTTAGAAATTAGGAAACGGATCCCATCTAGAGATCTAGGAATGAGATTTCCAAAGTCAAGGAAAAACATTGATCAGTGAGTGATTATCTTCCGTTAGACTCGTCCGGAAGAAAATTCTGAGGTCGTTTGTGCATTTCCTAATAAAACAAAATAGGGAAAAATGCATACAGGTATATTTTTGGATATAAGGAAAATAAATTATAACTCAACATCTAGGAATGAGTTTGAATTTATATAAACATATTTGGAATCAGTAAATTTTTCTGAAGAAGTTGATGATTTCAGAAATGCATTCTGAAACCGGACGCGATCGGACACGTTTTTCGAGGAAACTTCAACTGGACTGTTGGAGCCCTATATGGAATCAAAATTTAGGTTAACTTGGACATTTCTAGTAAGTGAGAACATGTCTTCAAAGTTGTAAATCCAGAATTTTGAGATTTCTCCGAAATCACGCGAATCGGGTACCAATCGGGGAAATTCTATTAGACCGGGCTATAAAGCAACATAAGTCATTATTTTTGGACCACTCCAAGGCAGCCACATCACTCTCAATTTCGTTCAAGAGGCTCCCATGGTCAAGAATTATACACCATTTTGCATTGGATTTTCCATGGTTGAAACAACTTACAAAATTCCAATTATATCCTTGGAAATTTCTATAAATAGACCCCATGAGCTCTTGAATTCTTCACACCATTCTCTCCTTCCCTTGGCTGAACCTAGAGGGAGAAAGTAGAGAGAGAAGCTCTGGGCAAAATTGTGAAGAAAGTCTTCAACGGGTAAGTCTTTCGGGCTTTAGTTTTTAAGTTCGAGTTTTTAGTTCGGTAGTTAGTAGAGTTGTTAGTTAGATTTAGGAAGTAGGGGATGAAATTCCTATACTTGTTTTTAGGCCTCATTGCATTGAAAAATATGCCTGAAGAGGTTAAAACATAGTAGGGATCGAGTCTCCGAAAAGTTGAAGCTTTTGAAGTTCTTTCAAAAATAGGGGTTGTAATGCTAGAATAGCCTTTAATTTTTCAAGTATGATTGGATATCATATGGGAGGGCTATTTTAGTCTTTATTTTCGAAAATCAAAATGGCGTCGAAGTTCTGGCAAAATTTTGGGAAGAAAAGTAGTCAGAGTAACGAAGTGCTGGCGAAATTCCGCCAATTAGGGGTATAGGGGCAAAATGGTAATTTTTACCTAAAATGCCAGTTATGATGTCAAATCACTAATGAAAGTGATATTACTCTTATAGGACATCAACGTGCGCTTTAACGCTTATGTTCTCGTCTCGTGTCACAATCATGCAATCATGCATCTGCTATATGCATAAGTGATATGTCAGTTCGTTATGTTTTGAATATCTGTCATCCGTATACTTGTTTTATTTGAGCATAAGGTTAACTGCTACTCGAGATTCAATGCGTTGAATTGAATCTCGGCCTATAGCTTCAGGGTCAGGAGGACCATGGATCGGAGATCGAAGCAAGCTGCACGAGTAGGCTCATGGTTGGAGGGCACGTAGCACGAGTGAGCTCTTAGACGAAGATGTCGCTTTACCATTTTCCGTATTTATCTATGAGTACAATAGGATGCTGTATCAATACCATTGTACACTCTGGTTATTATTTGAATGGGAATCAGTTACTCTTACGCTCCAATGCTCTACTCTGATTTTAAAAAAAAAAAAAAATTGGCTCTGAAATTGGGATGTTACAATTCCCTAATTCATGTCGGCACACACATACACATTTTCTGTTTTTATTTTTCTTTATTTATTTATTATTAAATTATTATATAAAATAATTATTTAATAATTATTTTTATATAATTTTTACAAAATTTTCCTATTGGCCCATACTTGTATTTAGGCTTAAAATTACTTAATCTCACCAATTTTTCTTCATATCTTTCCTAATTAATTAGCAAATATATTTATGCTAATTTTTAGCCATTACCCACTAATTATAGGGTTTTACATAATTATTTATGGATTTTCCTTTGTTCATGCTTAAGTAATTAGCCAATAATTACTTATTCAACTCCTTATTACTTGTTGCTAATTTTCTTATTTAGCATAACTCATTACCTCACAACCTTTACACTGACATTAGTGTTTTATGCCTCATGCCCTATATTAAAATTTATGGGGCATTTAGGTCATTATAATACTTTTTAACTTTTCCCCTACAAATTTGATATCACATATTCACCTATTTAATAGGTATTATTTCTTAATTTATGATATTTTCCCTAAGTCAAATTTTAGGATATTACATGTTCATGTAAACATTTTTTATATAAGTGAATTTACAAGTGCTTATAAGCATTTTAACAACTAACAACTACAAAATAACAGGTGTCTATATGTAAATTTTTTGTGTAAGCGAATTTAAAAATGTTCATACTTGAGTTTATAAGTGCACATAAGCATTTTAAAAATTGATAATAGGAACATAACAATTGTGGCTAAAGTATATTTTTAGTATTTAACTAATAAAAAAATAAAGAAAAACTACTAAAAAATAATTTTAGTATTTTAGTTTGCATGGGGTTTCATTTTAGTCCCATAACTTTATAAAACAAGATTTTAGTCTCATGATTTTAACAATGTTAATGTTACCAACAAAAAATATTGACTCGACAGATTTAAATGATGGCTATACGGTTGGTAAAGTATGCTTAAATTTTAAATATTATTTATAATAATTTTAAAATAATTTCACATATACGTAATGAAGCCATTACATATTTTTTCCTAGAGTAAAAATAATAATTTTTTTCAATTTCTATTATAATATAATTATTGACTCTTTCCCCAGCATAAAGAATCTTAAATAATTAAGTACGGTTATATTTAAATTAATTTTTATAAAAATATTAAAATTAATAATTTTTATATTGAAATTAATCAAAAAAATTTAAATTATATTGAATAAATAAAACTTAAGCATGGTTTATCAATTATAATGTTATCACATAAGTTGTTGAGTTAGGACTTTTGTTAGTAACATTAACGGTGTGTCACTTTTTTTTACAATAACCGTGATGCTTAGGAAGCGTCGCATTTACTAACACCACTAAAAAAACCTGTGGCGAAGTACCACAACATGTGTGTTGTGTGTTTTTTTTTTTTTTTAAAAACACTTCCTGTGGTGCTTTTATGAGAAAGTTTTATAAGAAGTGTATATATTTTTTTACTAAATTTTTGCCTCTTATAGCACTTTTTCAAGGAGCGCCACAAGAAGTATTTTTTTAAAAAAAATAAATTTTTTCATATTTTTCCTTCAGAACTCTATAAATACAATTGATGACACACCTTAAACACGAATTTTCATACCCATAGCAAAATAAAGAAAAACAAACCACAATCAAATAGCTCCAAAATGATACAAACAAATGACTAATTAAGAAAATCGCTACTAAATATGTTTACAACAATTGTGAAAGGAAAAACAACTAATTCTAGTTAAATAAACAAAACAACAATATGCAAGAAATAATAGTAGCTAGGTAGAGCATTGCCTAGGCACATATATTCACATCATTCATCAATGACTTCATTCACTTGATGGTTAGTCAAACTATCACAATGTTGATCTTCATAATACTACACATATAAAATCATGCACGCAACGAATTAAAATCACTAAAAGATAATTATCAAAGACTACTCAGTTAAATTTAAAACACAGTATGAATTGCAACTAAAATGACTTACTTTTGGAAGAACAACAGATTGATCATGAGTAATTATATCCTTCATGAATTTGATGATGTAATTCCCGCAATCATTGTTATTTGGTTGAAAAGAACACTGCAATAATATAATGAAATAGTTAACTCGATTTTGAATAAAAATTGTTTGGTAACAAAATTTGAGTAAATTCATATATAAGTACAAGTATCTTCTTGCACATATAGCTATTGATAGGGTTAGTAACTTTAGAGTAGTTTAACGAGGCAGAGGTTCGATAGGCAGTCAATGTGCTAATATTTACACATACGCTTGTACACTTACATATTGAACAGCCGCAACATATCAAGATGGTTTTCTAGAAGACCTCCAATTAGAGGATCCACATAGTAAATGTGAGGGCCTGAAGGTTCCGTTAGATTGATGACAATCAATATCCAATGTGCCCTAAAATTATTTAAAAATATTTCTTCAACAATCATGTTATGGTAAAAGTGATATCATAAAAAAAACATAGATTAAAATACTACCACTAATAAATTACCTAGTTGTTTGGCACTAGAAATAGCATGTTAGGGGTTGCTTTCTTTCTAAAGTAATCTTTGAGATCATTAGCTTGTTCATTCAAATCTACTCTCCCCCCATGTTGCCCAATGAGACAAGGGTTCACAAATGAGAATTGAACCCTGTCTGTATCCAGTAATACATCATGGTATAAGTGCTTTTGCAGAAAACAAACTGTGATTAAAACCAAAAAATTGAATGATAAATAATAATAACAGTGATAAACAATGATGATAAAGTACCTAATCCAGTTGTTGATAATCAAAGCACTGACCCATCTACGATTAAGAATTTTGTCCAGCATGTAATACCCAGATTTTATTATCTGGAATATTATGAATAAATTGGATATTTCTGATAAGTGAAATTATTGCCTCTAGACTTGTGTGAATTTAGCCTATTATTCTAAGTTAAAATTCTGTAGGGAATCAGGAAATTTAAGGGCCAAAGTGCCAAAATGACCAAAATACCCCTGGAAAGGGCAAATAACTTAGAAAAATTATAAAAAATCCTAAAAGGCAGTAAAATGACCAAGTGAATTAGGAGAATATATTATCTCTAATTATGGTAATTTAATAAATTATGAACTTGGAGAAAATTGTATAAGAATGTTCAAAAAGTACTAAAAAGACCAAAATACCCTTGTAAATTATAGAATAATGCAAGAGGCATGGAAATTCTAATGTTAATGCAAGAGTATGAGGGTAATGAGGGGTTCTAAGTAAGAAAATTATCAACTTGTGGTAATTAAGTAATTAAGTAATATTGGGCTAATTACTTAAGCAAAAGCAAAGGAAATTCACAAGTAATTATGTAGAACCCTAAAATTAGTGGTTTTTGTTTTAAAATTAGTAAAAACATGTTTACTAATTAATTGGAAATTTTGGAGAAAAATAGTTGAGTTTAGGTATTTTTGAGCCTAAATACAAGAATGGACCAATTAAGTAATTTTGTGGAATTTTTGGGAAAAATTAAATAAATAAATAATTAAATAAATAATAAATATTAATTAAAAAAAAAGGGGGCCAGCCGAATTACACCCCAAGAAAGGAAAAAAAAGAAAAATAAAAAGAAAACTTAGATAATAAGTTGTATTATAATAATAATATAATTAAATAAAGTGAAAAAGGGTGAATAGTAATTTAATAATTAGGAAACGGATCCTATCTAGAGATCTAGGAATGGGATTTCCAAAGTCAGGGTAAAATATTGATCAGTGGAATTTTATCTTCCGTTAGACTCTTACGGAAGTTAATTCTGAAGCCGTTTGTGCATTTTCCTAATAAAACAAAATAGGGAAAAATGTAGATAGGCACATTTTTGGACATGAAGAAAATAAATTCTAACTCAACATCTAGGAATGAGTTTGAATTTATCTGGACATATTTGGAATCAGTGAATTTTTCTCTAGAGATTGGTGATTCCGAAAACGAGTTTCGTAACCGGACCCGTACGGACACGTTTTTCGAGAAACTTCGGCTGAACACGGAATGCCCTGTATGGAATCAAGATTTAGATTAGAATAGAAATTTCTAGTAAGGAAGAGGAGATCTTCAAAGTTAGTTAACCAGAATTTTGAGATTTTTCCGAAATTACGCGAATCGGGTACCGATCGGGGAAATCGGCCTGACCGGGCATAAAGCAAGCCAAGTCACCATTTTTGGACCAATGGGAGGCTGCCACATCAGCCCTTGAGGTCGGCCAAGGAAGAAGAAACAAGAAGAAAAGACTTTTCAAAAAGTTGGTTTCAACAGTCCAGATCGTTTCTCACAAAGTTGATCCGACGGCCGAAATCCTGCAGCCTAATCTATAAATACCCCCTCCCTTGTGTTTTCTCACATTTGAGAAGCAAGAACCAGTTTTAGAGAGAGAAAGAAGAGAGAGGAGCTCTGGGAAAATCTGTAGCGAAGCTCTGGGTAAGTTTTCTGGTACCGAGCTTCTAGTTTTTAAGTACTGGTCTTTACTTCCGTAGTTCGATTTAGTAAGTAGGGAGTGAGATTTCTACTATTGTTTTAGGCCTCATTGCATTGAAAAATATGCCTGAAGAGGTAAAAACTTGGTAGGGATTGAGTTCCTGAAAAGTGGAAGTTAAAGTAGCGAAGTGCCGGCGAAATTCCGCCAATTAGGGATATAGGGGCAAAATGGTAACTTTTACCTAAAATGCCAATTATTATGTCAATCACTGATGGAAGTGATATTATTCTTATAGGATATCAGAAACTCTGATCTGCTGCCGTTACGTTGCCCGACGTGCCGCTGTTTCACGTTTTCCCGTAAAAGTACGTTTTTCCGCCAGAAGTACCTAACGTCGTCAACGAAGGTACGGACGCGTACTGTAACACTAATCTTGTGCTGCTTAAATACATATATGTCAAGGATACGTTCGTAGACCGTTATACAGACAGTTTTGTACGGATTATGACATTATAATAACGTTATGTTTTCCTAGCGCTGAGGACACGAGTGAGTATCGTGGCACTGGTGAATAGTGCAGGTTGTTATTTGTAACAACCCATTTTCTAAAGCGGAAATTTTTTTTTCAACCAGAGTCGAGCATTGGAGCGAAAGAGTAACTGATCATAACATAACATGAACCATAGTCTACCATAGTATTGATATTACAGAGACCCTACTGTTCAAAAGGTAAGTACAGAAAGCGATAATGTGACTTCGGCCGGTAGCCTACTCCTGCTGCTGCTTATCCCTAGCACCGATCCGTGGTCCTCCGGATCCTGAAGCTACAACTGAGATTCAATCCACCGCATTGAATCTCAGGTAACGGTTCCTCAGCGCTAGGAAAACTCAAAGCGGTATTATCATGTCTTATAACCCGTACAAGGCTGTATGTAAAGCGACGACCCTAAGCAGAGCCCCGGTATATGAACGTATCTATGACATATATGTATATGAGAACTATAGGATTAGTGTTACAGTACGCGTCCGTACCTTCGTTGACGACGTTAGGTACTTCTGGCGGAAAACGTACTTTTTGACGAAAAACAGCGGTTTGTCCAACAGCGGCACGTTGGGCAGCGTAACGGTAGCAAATTAGGATTTCTGACGTCCTATAAGAGTAATATCACTTTTATTAGTGATTTGATACTATATCTGACATTTTAGGTAAAAATTACCATTTTGCCCTTCTACCCCTAATTGGCGGAATTTCGCCAGCACTTCGCTACTTTATCTTTTTATTTTCGGTGACTCAATCCCTACCAAGTTTTTACCTCTTCAGGCATCTTTCAATGCAATGAGGCCTAAAACAATAGTAGGAATCTCACTCCCTACTTACTAAATCTATCTAACAATTCTACTAACTACCGAACTAAAAAGCTAAAGACCGAAGGACTTACCCGTTGAAGACTTCTGCAAAATTTTTCCAGAGCTTCTCTCTCTTCTTTCTCCCTCTAGATTTCGGCTAGAAGAAGTGAAAATGGTGTGAAAATTTCAAGAGGGGTGGCTACCTATTTATAGAATTTTGGAAGGACATAAAGGGAATTTTGCAACTTGTTCTTAACCATGGAAATTCAAGACAAAAATGGTGTATAATTCTTGTCCATGGAAGCTTGTTTGGCCGAAATAAGGGGTGATGTGGCTGCTTTGGAGTGGTTCCAAGAATGGTGACTTGGTTTGCCTTAAGCCCGGTCTAATAGAATTTCCCCGATCGGTACTGTTTCGCGTGATTTCTGAGAAATCTCAAACTTCAATTCATAACTCAAGATCTTCTCTTCCTCATCAATAATATCTAATTTAACTTAGATTTTGGTCTCTTACAGGGTTCCAACAGTCCAGTTGAAGTTTTCTCGAAAAACGTGTCCGAACGTGTCCGGTTTCAGAACGCATTTCTGGAATCATCAACTTCTTCAGAAAAATTCACTGATTCCAAATATGTCCAGATAAATTCAAACTCACATCTAGATATTGAGTTAGAATTTATTTTCTTTATATCCAAAAATATGCCTATCTACATTTTTCCCTATTTTGTTTTATTAGGAAAATGCACAAACGGCTTGTAATTAACTTCCTAAGAGTCTAACGGAAGATAAAATTCCACTGATCAATATTTTACCTTGACTTTGGAAATCTCATTCCTAGATCTCTAGATAGGATCCGTTTCCTAAATATTAAATTATTATTCATCATTTTTACTTTAATTAATTATATTATTAAAATATTTGCAAGTTGCAAAAAAAATATTTTTCATTTCATTTTCATTTTTTTTTCTTTTCTTGGGCCAAATTTCGGCTGGACCACTTTTATTTTTAATAAATATTTATTTTTTATTTATTTATTTACTTTTTCCAAAAATTCCACAAAATTACCTAATTGGTCCATTCTTGTATTTAGGCTTAAAAATACCTAAAATCAACTATTTTTCTCCAAAATTCCCAATTAATTAGTAAACATGTTTTTACTAATTTTAAAACAAAAACCACTAATTCTAGGGTTTTACATAATTACTTGTGAATTTCCTTTGCTTATGCTTAAGTAATTAGCCCAATATTACTTAATTACTTAATTATCACAAGTTGATAATTTTCTTACTTAGAACACCTCATTACCTTCATTCTCTTGCATTAACATTAGAATCTCCATGCCTCATGCATTATTCTATAATTTACAAGGGTATTATGGTCTTTTTATTACTTTTTGGACATTCTTATACAATTTCTCCAAGTTCATAATTTATTAAATTATCATTATTAGAGATAATATATTCTCCTAATTCACTTGGTCATTTTACTGCCTTTTAGGATTTTTCATAATTTTCTCCTAAGTTATTCATGTCCCTTAGGGGCATTTTCGTCATTTTGGCACTTTGGCCCTTAAATTTCCTGATTCCCTACAGAATTTTAACTTAGAATAATAGGCTAAATTCACACCAGTCTGGAGACATTAATTTCACTTATCAGAAACATCCAATTTATACATAATATTCCAGATTATAAAATCTGGGTATTACATTTCTCCCCCCGTTAAACAAAATTTCGCCCTCGAAATTTAATCTATCCTAACTAAACTTCGGGCCATGAACTCTGGGTACTTCTCTTTCATGTCTTTCTCGGTTTCCCAGGTCGTTTCTTCGGGTGACAAACCCTTCCAGACCACCTTCACAATCAAAATAGTCTTGTTTCGAAGCCGTTTCTCTTTATGATCGATGATCTGCTCCGGCTCAACTATGATGGTATTATCATGCCGTACTTCAACGTCCTCGTATTCGATGACATGATCACGGTCTGGTTGGTATTTCTTCAATTGCGACACATGGAAAACGTCGTGGAGATTACTCAGGTTCGGGGGTAAAGCTATCTGATAAGCTACTTCTCCTCGCTTAGCCAAAATTTCAAAGGGTCCCACGTACCGTGGACTCAGTTTATTCCTCTTAAGCGTTCTGCCGACACCAGTTACTGGAGATAACTTTAGAAATACATGGTCGCCGACATAGAACGTTAAAGGTCTCCTCCTTTTATCCGCATAGCTCTTCTGTCTACTATGTGCGGCTAGGAGTCTCTTCTTGATCAATGCGACCTGTTCAGAGGTCTGCTCAAGCATATCCGACCCAAGTAACTGCTTTTCGGACGAATCTGTCCAGCATAATGGTGACTGACACTTCCGCCCATACAATGCCTCGAACGGGGCCATTTGTATACTAGCATGATAACTGTTGTTATATGCAAACTCTGCTAGCGAAAGATGTTGATTCCAACTTCCTTTGAAATCCAGGGCACATGCTCGCAAAGATATCCTCCAGCGTCTGTATGGTTCTTTCAGATTGACCGTCGGTTTGTGGGTGATAAGCTGAACTGAACTTCAGTTTGGTCCCCATACCTTCATGTAACGATTGCCAGAAACGGGATTTGAATCGTGTATCCCGATCAGAGACAATGCTCTTAGGGACACCATGTAACCTCACTATCTCTTTGATATAAATCTCCGCCAATCGTTCCGGAGAATAGTGGATACTGATGGGAATGAAGTGTGCTGACTTGGTTAATCTGTCAACAACTGCCCAAATTGTATCATGATTCCTGATTTTGGGCAGACCCACCACAAAATCCATGGTTATGTTTTCCCATTTCCATTCCGGTAGCTCTAGTCCTTGCAAAAGACCAGGGGGTCGACGGTGTTCAATCTTCACTTTCTGATAGGTCAAGCACTTGGCCACGTACTCTGCTACGTCTTTCTTCATTCCGGGCCACCAAAGTTCGCATTTTATACTCTGGTACATTTTGACCATGCCTGGATGCAGAGTGTATTTACTCTTGTGAGCCTCGTCCATTATCTTCCGCCTTAATTCATCAACTGGCGGTACATAGATTCGCTTCTTGTACCTGACCAAACCACTAAGTGATAGGTCATGGTCTTGGGTCTCACCTCGAGAGATCTTCTCACGAATCTCGATAGCCCAATCATCTTGCTTCTGAGCTTCCTCAACTTCATCTCTCAGATCATACTCCCCTTGACTTACAAGAAGAGTTGCAAGATAGGTATCAGCTGGTGCATGGAGACCCATGCAGATTTGATTGGATAGATTCAGATCTCTAAAATCTTCCAGCAATTTCTGCTCTTGTATCATCATATATGCCACCTGCACCGTCTTCCGACTAAGGGCATCAGCAACTACGTTTGCTTTACCCGGATGGTACTTGATTTCCAGGTTGTAATCCTTGATCAACTCCATCCAACGACGCTGCCTCATATTGAGTTCTCTTTAATCGAACAGATACTTCAGGCTTTTGTGGTCGCAGTACAATTCTAGGTTACACCGTACAGGTAATGTCTCCATATCTTCAAAGCAAACACGATAGCCGCCAGCTCTAAATCGTGTGTAGGATAATTCAACTCGTGAGGCTTCAGCTGACGAGATGCATAAGCCACCACTCTGCCCTGTTGCATGAGGACACATCCCAACCCTTGCCCGCTGGCATCACTGTAAACAACATACTTCTCATCTGGATCTGGGATGATTAACACTGGTGCTGTAGTCAATCTCTCTCTCAGTTTCTGAAAGCTCTCCTCACAGTCGTCTCCCCATATAAAGGGTTGATTCTTCCTCGTAAGCTTTGTCAATGGTAGGGCAAGACGCGAGAAATCCCGTATGAATCTGCGGTAGTATCCCGCCAGACCAAGAAAACTACGGATCTCTGTCACAGTCTCTGGCCGTTTCCAGTCCAGAACTGCATCCACCTTGCCTGGATCAACTGCAACTCCGCCGCTAGATATAACATGGCCCAGAAATTTCACTTCTGGCAGCCAAAATTCGCATTTTCTCAGTTTAGCATAAAGTCGCTTCTCCCTGAGTATACCTAACACCTTCCGCAGATGTTCTTCGTGCTCTTCTTTGCTCCTGTAATAGATGAGAATGTCATCAATAAACACCACCACAAACTGGTCTAGGTGTTGTCGGAAGATACGGTTCATGTAATCCATGAATACCGCAGGTGCATTTGTCAATCCGAAGGGCATCACAAGGAATTCATAATGCCCGTACCTGGTTCTGAAAGCTGTCTTGGAAATATCACCATCTTTAACTCACAACTGGTGATATCCTGAACGCAAGTCAATTTTTGAAAAGACAGTGGAACCAGATAGTTGATCCAAAAGATCATCAATCCGTGGAAGTGGGTATTTGTTTTTGACCGTTACTTTGTTGAGTTCGCGGTAATCGATGCAGAGTCGGAAGCTTCCATCTTTCTTCTTTACAAATAACACTGGGGCTCCCCACGGTGATACACTGGGTCGAATGAACCCCTTCTTCAAAAGCTCTTCCAGCTGCTTCTTCAACTCCTGTATCTCGTTAGGAGCCATACGATACGGCGCCTTTGATATTGATCCGGTACCAGGCATCAGATCAATGTTGAACTCCACTTCTCGGATAGGAGGTAACTCAGTGAGATCCTCCGGGAATACATCGGGAAATTCATTCACCACAGGGATATCCTGGAGTGAAAGGTCAGCTTCTGCTTTAACTGAAAAGAATACCATGTAGGCATGGCATCCCTGCTTCACACATCGATCAGCTTCTGTAGCGGAGAGAAAGTTCAAGCTCACTTCAGCTTTTTCTCCGGGAAATGATATCTTCTTTTTTCCATAGTCGATCACCGCACCGTTGGCCGTCCGCCAATTTAGACCGAGTATGACGTCGATGCCGTGAAGAGATAGACGGATAAGGTCCACTTGAGAAACCCGTCCATCCACGTTAGCAGTACAGTTCATACATGCATCAGAAGCTAATGACTTCACACCAAGCGGTGTAGACACTACCAAATCAAAAGGTAAACTACAGGCATGCATTCCTAGGCGACTTGCACAATCATAGGAAATGAAAGAATGACTAGCTCCCGAATCATACAATGCCTCAAGTAGATTTCCATTAAGGTAAATAGTACCTTGGACCATCTCCGGGGACTGTCTGGCTTCTGTGTTCGTTAGTGCAAAGATGCGGCCTGCGCTCTGAGGTCTCGCCTCCCCAATCTTCTCAGTACACTCTCTGCTATAGTGTCCAGGCTTCTGACATCTGAAGCATATCTGCTTCCCTTCACAGTTCACGCCTGGGTGATGCTTCTTGCATTTGGGGCACGTTTGAGATCCCGAGTCAAGTTCTGGAATCGCTGGGACATGAGCCTTTCACCAATTTCATATTTTAACCCGTGAATCAGTATATTCACCATACTACTTTCATCGTTGCCCCTTCGAAGGTGTGCTGAGTATCGGGACAGGTTGGTGAACCAGCGTAGTAATCGTCGAAAGATTCCTCCTGTCCTGTCGGATATGGAGAAATTCCGACTCCTTGTTCATTTGCATTTGAAGGAGGAAATATCGTTCATGAAATTTCTCCGAAATTTCTCCCATGTCACGGGACGTAATCGGCTGTAGGGTTTCGCCGTGACTTCCCACCAACGGTCGGCATCTCCTTCGAGTTGGTAAATCGCTAGTTTGGCTTTGCGATTCTCGGGCGATCAATCACCCCGAATACTTTCTCTAGTCTCTTGACCAATCCTCCGCCAAGTCCAGCTTTCCTCGAAAAGTTGGCGGCTTCAGCTTACAAAACTGATTAACCCAATACTGGGTATTCTTTTCCCTTCTTCCTCGTCGTGGAGGTGATTGTGATCTATCAGATTCCTCAGCATTCTCCTCATGGTCTTCCTCATCTTCTTCGACGTTCTCCTCCTCTTCATCATCATTTAGTTCGTCCTCGGCATTTTGTCTTTCTTCTTCAGCATTTCTTCTTTCTTCCTCCGCCCTCCGTTCTGCTTGTTGCCTTTCAGCTTCCTGATCTTGTTGGTTCTGTCTCTCTACGAGCGCGTTAATGAGAGCTCTCTGCTCCTGTAGAGTTCTCATCATCTCCTGAATCTCGTTTTGTTTAGGTTGGTTTGGTACAATATTTTGTTCGGGTATTGCGTCCATTTGAGGCTGCCTGCCTCTGCCTCGACCTCGGCCTCTGCCTCGGCCCCTACCTCTTGGTGCACCGGCACCTCTTATGATGGCCATGTTTTAACTTTTCCTTTATATCAAATAACGGATAAGTGTCAGAACAATAACACAACACATGGCATCAAGTCATATATATTTTCATATTAGATGTAATGTACATGCTAACGTATATTACATCATCCAGCTGGTTTATGACCAGTGGTTATATCGTATATCCCTACGTTGTCGTCATCAGATGAATGACCTGAGCCAACAGGTTTCTCCGGCTTTAAAGGCATACTAGCCATTGACTCAGGGTAGCACACTGGGTCAGGATCATACTTCGGTTTGGGGTCATTAGAAATATCAGGGTTTCGTCTTCGTCTCGCCGTCTCTGGAATTACGGATCTACGAGCGTTATGTCTTATTATTACGGGATAGAAGATATACGAATTTTTGTTTCTGTCCATCACTACATATTACACCAGGGTCATATCAGTACTCATTTTCAAAAAAAAATGTGCTCAAAGTTAAAAGGCTTAAGAACCTAACTCCGTTATCCGAACAGAATGGCCAGGTAAGTGTCTACCATGGGAGCCTCACCGACTTATACGGTGACTGATTGGCACACCCACGTAGACTAGCCTTGCCTTCGGCACCAAACCGTTCGTGGTAACATAGTTAAATACTTGCCAGAAAGTTTTGCTCTGATACCAAAAGTGTAACATCCCATTTTCTAAAGCGGAATTTTTTTTTTTTCAACCAGAGTCGAGCATTGGAGCGAAAGAGTAACTGATCATAACATAACATGAACCATAGTGTAACATAGTATTGATATTACAGAGATCCTACTGTTCAAAAGGTAAGTACAGAAAGCGATAATGTGACTTCGGCCGGTAGCCTACTCCTGCTGCTGCTTATCCCTAGCACCGATCCGTGGTCCTCCGGATCCTGAAGCTACAGCTGAGATTCAATTCACCGCATTGAATCTCAGGTAACGGTTAACCTTATGCTCAAATAAAACAGTATATAGACAACAGATATTCATGACATAACAGCAACATCTCATCAGATAAGTGTGACACAGACAGAACATAAGCATGGAGCAATATGTACGGTCCTACACAACAACATTGTGACACAGACAGGATATAAGCATAAAGCAGTATGTAAATTCTTACACATATATAGCCTGCACATTATCCTGTGCCACGATCACGTGTCCTCAGCGCTAGGAAAACTCAAAGCGGTATTATCATGTCTTATAACCCGTACAAGGCTGTATGTAAGCGACGACCCTAAGCGAGCCTCGGTATATGAACGTATCTATGACATATATGTATATGAGAACTATAGGATTAGTGTTACAGTACGCGTCCGTACCTTCGTTGACGACGTTAGGTACTTCTGGCGGAAAACGTACTTTTTGACGAAAAACAGCGGTTTGTCCAACAGCGGCACGTTGGGCAGCGTAACGGCAGCAAATTAGGATTTCTGACGTCCTATAAGAGTAATATCACTTTTATTAGTGATTTGATACTATATCTGACATTTTAGGTAAAAATTACCATTTTGCCCTTCTACCCTTAATTGGCGGAATTTCGCCAGCACTTCGCTACTTTATCTTTTTCTTTTCGGGGACTCAATCCCTACCAAGTTTTTACCTCTTCAGGCATCTTTCAATGCAATGAGGCCTAAAACAATAGTAGGAATCTCACTCCCTACTTACTAAATCTATCTAACAATTCTACTAACTACCGAACTAAAAAGCTAAAGACCGAAGGACTTACCCGTTGAAGACTTCTGCAAAAAATTTCCAGAGCTTCTCTCTCTTCTTTCTCCCTCTAGATTTCGGCTAGAAGAAGTGAAAATGGTGTGAAAATTTCAAGAGGGGTGGCTACCTATTTATAGAATTTTGGAAGGACATAAAGGGAATTTTGCAGCTTGTTCTTAACCATGGAAATTCAAGACAAAAATGGTGTATAATTCTTGTCCATGGAAGCTTGTTTGGCCGAAATAAGGGGTGATGTGGCTGCTTTGGAGTGGTTCCAAGAATGGTGACTTGGTTTGCCTTAAGCCCGGTCTAATAGAATTTCCCCGATCGGTACCCGTTTCGCGTGATTTCGGAGAAATCTCAAACTTCTGAATTCATAACTCTGAAGATCTTCTCTTCCTCATCAATAATATCTAATTTAACTTAGATTTTGGTCTCTTACAGGGTTCCAACAGTCCGAGTTGAAGTTTTCTCGAAAAACGTGTCCGAACGTGTCCTAGGTTTGAACGCATTTCTGAATTATCAACTTCTTCAAAAAAATTCACTGATTCCAAATATGTCCAGATAAATTCAAACTCACATCTAGATATTGAGTTAGAATTTATTTTCTTTATATCCAAAAATGTGCCTATCTACATTTTTCCCTATTTTGTTTTATTAGGAAAATGTACAAACGGCTTTAATTAACTTAGGAAGAGTCTAACGGAAGATAAAATTCCACTGATCAATATTTTACCTTGACTTTGGAAATCTCATTCCTAGATCTCTAGATAGGATCCGTTTCCTAAATATTAAATTATTATTCATCATTTTTACTTTAATTAATTATATTATTAAAATATTTGCAAGTTGCAAAAAAAAAAATATTTTTCATTTCATTTTCATTTTTTTTCTTTTCTTGGGCCAAATTTCGGCTGGACCACTTTTATTTTTAATAAATATTTATTTTTTATTTATTTATTTACTTTTTCCAAAAATTCCACAAAATTACCTAATTGGTCCATTCTTGTATTTAGGCTTAAAAATACCTAAAATCAACTATTTTTCTCCAAAATTCCCAATTAATTAGTAAACATGTTTTTACTAATTTTAAAACAAAAACCACTAATTCTAGGGTTTTACATAATTACTTGTGAATTTCCTTTGCTTATGCTTAAGTAATTAGCCCAATATTACTTAATTACTTAATTATCACAAGTTGATAATTTTCTTACTTAGAACACCTCATTACCTTCATTCTCTTGCATTAACATTAGAATCTCCATGCCTCATGCATTATTCTATAATTTACAAGGGTATTATGGTCTTTTTATTACTTTTTGGACATTCTTATACAATTTCTCCAAGTTCATAATTTATTAAATTATCATTATTAGAGATAATATATTCTCCTAATTCACTTGGTCATTTTACTGCCTTTTAGGATTTTTCATATTTTTTCCTAAGTTATTCATGTCCCTTAGGGGCATTTTCGTCATTTTGGCACTTTGGCCCTTAAATTTCCTGATTCCCTACAGAATTTTAACTTAGAATAATAGGCTAAATTCACACCAGTCTGGAGACATTAATTTCACTTATCAGAAACATCCAATTTATACATAATATTCCAGATAATAAAATCTGGGTATTACATTATTGTTGTTTTTTACATTGTGGGGCTTTCATATTGCTTATTGCTTATGTTTGTCGGCATAATGATCATGCATCTGCTGTATGCTTATGTAGTGATATACTGTTGTATTAGCTCTAGAATATCTGTTGGCTGTATACTGTGTTGTTTGGGTATGAGGTTAACCGTTACCTGAGATTCAATGCGGTGAATTGAATCTCAGCTATAGCTTCAGGGTCCGGAGGACCGCGAATTGAAGTCCGGGGCAAGCAGCAGGAGTAGACTTGCGGACGAAGTTATCTTATCGCTTTCTGTACTTACCTTCGAACAGTAGTTTACTTTTGCACAGTAGGATTACTGTAATCAATACAATGTTACACAATGGTTGATGTTTTGGCTAAGAACCAGTTACTCTTTCGCTCTATTGCTCTACTCTGATTGAAAAAAAAAAAATCGCTTTAAAAAACGGGATGTTACACAGCACATCACTATTAATATGTTCAGTTATACCACTTGCATTATAGATGTGCCTATAAAAATGTAATTCTATACTTCATTCATGGATCAAATTAGGTGCAATCAATTCCAATTGATAGCGATATAAGGTAATTTGCCTTTTGCTTTAATTGTTAGCTGAGGCTTTAGACTTTGGTTGATTTGTTGAACACTTTGAATTCTTGCCATGCACTTGAATTTGTTTTCCTTTAGAATGTGCAACGTACAAAAACCATAAAATTAAGAGTTAAGGTGCGATTTGGCCAATAAACTATTGACTCAGAAGCGTCCAACACAATTAACTATTAAGTGAACCAAAAATACCAACAAACTTTTGAAAAGGTGTAGTTAGCACAAAAAAAGTTTTATTGAAGAGCACCCAAAAAAAAATTTTACTCAGGAGCGCCCAGCACAAAATTCTAAATTTTACTAAATCAAATAATTTTTTTCTCAATTGTCATTATTCAAAACTACTTGTATAGATATCTATGGACAAAAATTACTCATTCTTCAATTTTGTCAAAATTATAATTTTCTAAAATAAACAAAATTTTTAATTAAAAATATAATTATATGATTTAAATAAAACTCAAGGTGTTTTATAGTTTATTATATATGTTAAACAAAAAAATTATATGATTTATTTTTATTTTAGAAGAAATTTATTTGAGTTAAAAAACTCATTTAATGTTAATAAAATTTTCGTAGGCCAAATTGCTCCTTAACCCATTATAATTCATCCTTAACCTATTATTAAATTGTCCTTCATCAAGTCTCTTAAATTATCTTCATTTTTTTTCAACAAGTCTCATATTCATATAATCAATAAATCATTTAATTAACAAATATATCATCGAGTTGCCAGATTTATATTATTAAGTATCAATGTTTATATCCATTAAGCTCTTTTTATAAAATTAAAAATTAAAATCATTTAATTTCTTTCAGGATATAATAGATTTTTTAAATTTCATTAACATTAAATGAATTTTTTAACTCACATAAATTTCTTCTAAAATAATAAATCATATTTTTTTTTTGTTTAACATATATAATGAACTATAAAGCACCTTGAGTTTTATTTAAATTATATAATTATATTTTTAATTAAAACTTTTATTTATTTTAGTAAATTATAATTTTAACAAAATTGAAGAATGAGTAATTTTTGTTCATAGATATCTATACAAGTAGTTTGAATAATGACAATTGAGAAAAAAAAATATTTAATTTAGTAAAATTTAGAATTTTGTGATGGGCGCTAATGAGTAAAACTTTTTTGTGTTAGGCAGTCCTAAAGTAAAAGTTTGTTGGTCAATCTGCACTTTAGACAACGGACGTTATCTTTTTCTAACGGCATTGTGCTGGTTGCATCTTTTTAAAAATTTGTTGGTATTTTTGGTCCACTTAATAGTTAATTGTGTTAGACGCTCCTGAGCCAATAGTTTATTGGTCAAATCACACTTTAACCCTATAATTAAATCATGTAGCTTTAGAAGGAAGTGCATGGGAAAAGTAGAAGGAATTGTAAATTAACTAACTTTTCACATGGCTTTATCAGAACTATTAGTCATGCAACATAACCACCTATAACATCTTTCACCATTGTTTTCTTCATCCCTAGGAGGGATTGGTAAGAGCACATCTTCATTCATCCAAATACCAACCCTTATTCGGAGTGTGTTATTAGGCAATGGTAAATTGTGCATCTATCAGTGTTGTAAGCAACTCCCGTAACAATTACGTGCTTAAAATATTGATCCACGTATAACTTGCATGTGGATTTGCCCTATGGAAAATAGAGTTAATATATTAAGGTACACCAATTAATAATATAACAAAAAATAAACGAGAGAAGAAATTAATTACTAAAGGAAGAGGGACTTTAGGCATGGAAGTACAACTATCCCTCACACTTAGGCTATCACATGGTAGGACACTTTGTGTTTCCCTACACTGTACTAAGTTATAAATTTGAGTCCTCAACTGTGGATTTTGTTCTTGCATCAAACGCATTTGTTTGTTAAATTGTTCTTGCATTTGATGCTTGAAGCAATTCATTTCCTCTCTCAACTGCAAAAAGTCACTTTTATTGGAACGCTTTTGGCGTTCGAAGTATGATGCTTGTGTAACTGCAAAACCAATACCCTAAACACAATCATCATACTTAGGTACTCCTAGCTCTATGCTCAGCAAATCATCACGACCAACATATTGCGCCAACTCTGGCACCTCTTGAGTCTTTGATCGCTATCACAAAAGAATTACAACACTACTAGTTATTTTAAAATAGAATCAATTAAGTAAAGCTAATTCTTTATTGTACGTATAATCCAATACTTACACAATATTCTGCAACTCTTCTGGCTTTTTCACTACAAATTTCACTTTTTTACAACCACTTGTCCCTAATTGTTTTTCAAAAAGCTTGCCAAAATTTTTATCCAAGTCTTTTGCCTATTCAAAAATATGAGTACTGGCCAACATCTTTGATGGGCTACCTTCTTCTGAGTCACGATTAAAAGCCTTTTTCTACTTCCTCCAACGATGTTTGAATGGTAAAAATCTTCAATGTCCCACATTTTTCTTATAATGATCTAGTCATACTGAAGGAGTGTCATCTTCACATATAGGGCATGCACAATATCCTTTGACGCTATATCCGGACAAATTACCATAAGTGAGAAAATCATTAATTGTGCCAAACAACATGGCTTTCAAAGTGAAACTTTATTCCCTATACCCATCATACACATTGACGCCTTCTTCCCAAAATAGCTTTAAGTCATCAATTAAAGGAGTCAAGTATACAACTATATCATTCCCATGTTTCCTTGACCTAGAAATTAACATGGACAACATCATAAACTTACGTTTTATGATCAAGTGTAGAGGAAGGTTATAAATCATCAATATCATCAGCCATGTGCTTGTGTACTACTCTGAACACTATGCAAATTGATTCCATCAATTGATAGTGCAAGATATAGGTTCCTTACTTTGTTCACAAAGTCAAGGTACTCATGATCAATTTTTTTCTATTGAGGAGCATCTACAGGGTACCTAAGCTTCGTGTCTTCAATCCTTTCATCTGTATGTCATGTCAACTGCTTAGCAATCTCTGTATTATTGTATAGTCACTTGAATCTCAAAATAATGGGAAAATACCATAGGACCTTCAAAAGACTTTTTCCTTTCATCTTCCCATATCGAGATGCATTGCATTTAGGGAACTTCTCAAACATTGCATATTGATTCCAAAATAATATGCAATCGTTAAGGCATGCATGTATCTTCTTATAACCCATACCAGTTGTAGAGCAAAGAATTTTCTTTGCCCTGTATGTCTTGGTAGGAAGTATCTTTTATTTTGAAAGCATATTTTGCAAAAGTCCAAGCACTGCGGTGAAACCCAAATCACTCAATTGTACAATTTCAACACTACTAGCAATCTCGTGTATTCAGTACTACCGACATATAATGGTTTCTCTACATCACCTTTCAACTTCTCAAATTATTTAGGACAGTTATGAAGAACCCATTTGACCGCATTTAGCATTTCTTCAAGACCATCGTCTTTATCACACACCACTACAAAAAACATGTTTAGCGTCCTAAAATAGTCCCAATTACGTCCCTTTTTTCAGGGACATCTGTTGAGGGGAAGCAGTAAAATAATACTTTTGACGTCACAAAATAATTTTGGGACGCCAAAAGTATTATTTAAAGCATCCCAGAATTATTTTGGGACGCCAGAACTTATGTGTAAAGTGCAATTATAACTATCATCTTTGGCGTCCCAAATGGTATTTTGGGACGCCATAAGTAGTTTATTTAAAAAAAAAATCATATTTTTGGAGGATGCAATTACTCAAATGATTAGCATGCAATCCGACAAATAGATATGAATCCAAGCATAATGAAACAACTTGCATAGCTATTTAATATTTGATTGTTTGCATTTAAAAAAAAAAAAAAAACCATTTCCAATGTATAAAAAATGAGAGATGCATCGTTAGTTATTCTTGTCATTACTCTGTCTTGTTATTTTTTACCCAGAAGCACAAGTATCATTTCCTATCTCTAAAACTACTTTTTCCATCACATATTTCTCCCGGTTACATTACATTGTTTGTAATTAGGATGCTAAAGAGCAAGAAACTAGTTCAACATTCCTGCAACAGCACTGCCTAATGACAGGCAAAAACTTCACTTTCCTATAAGTTAGCAGTACAATAGTATATCAAGGAATATCGAAAGCTGAAACAACATACCTATCAGTTACTGTAGACGAAGCTATCGCAACAGCTTTAGCATGAACGAATAGCTTCATGGAAACTGGTGTAAGATTGATTGTAAAAAGTTAATTTACATTTCTGCTACCTTGCTTCATCAAAAGTAGAAAAAGAGGGGGGATGCAATTAGACATCACATAACTCTCGAATAACAAAATTTCATAAAATTAGGAGTAGTTGCATACCTCTAAGCTAAAAAATTATTGGCAGCATAATGTTGTGCTAGTGTATAAATTTTCCTTCTGCTTCTAGTTACTTATCAACAACGAAGTAATAAAAAAAACCATTTCCACCAGCAATCCCAGAAATTGCACATGACAACCTGCACAGACTGATTAAAAGAAAATCAGAAAGAAATGGCTAAAAATTGTAAGGAAAATATGTATAAGCATTATTCCAAGAATAAATGGATATTTACAGTATTCATATATATATATATATATATATATATATATATGAGAAAGGCTTACTTGTGTGACTCTGTCCTGCTCATCTTCCTCGACAGAGCACTTTAACCACGAAAGAGAGTACAATTGTCACACATAGAAGGATGATCAACAAAACCCACAACTTCCTTTACTGTCGGTTAAAAAATTTACAAATTTACAACTTGAAAAATAGTAACTCCTCCAGTACGTGAAGCAACCAAAAGATGACCAATAATATCAAACTTCGAAGTGTATTCATTTCCATCGATCAAATCTTTAACCAAAATCCTGATGCATCAGCTTTGCAGACTTCTGATTCCCAACATCTCCACAATATCTCAAGGTTAACCATAACTATCATTCTTAAAGGCGCAAAAAGAGATAAACTAATTAACACTCATCAGCATCAATAAAATCAGCTGTATATATTTTTGTCTTAATATTACATCACAGCCAATAAACTAGATAGACCTCTATCACAATAAAAGCGAGTTTGCCAAATTTCTAAGAAGAAATGTCCAAATGATCTATAATAGTGTATATGCCATTCCAACTATTCTACAAGACAGTCAAAATATTTACCAAGCACCATCACCTGAAAGCTGAGATAGTACATGTTTGATTAATAATTGGAAAAGTGATTGGTAGGATGGCAAGCAAATTTTTGGTCACCTAGAAGGTTGTGATTTTCTCACGGAAGAAACTCCCTGTGTCTTAGAAATGCAGGAAAACTACAAGCAATAAGTGAATTTATGCAAAAATATGAACTTTTGCTACATCATAAATTTCATTACCAAGAGGAACAGATTGCAAAGCTGTTTGCAACTCATGTCGATCTCTGGCTGCACTAGCGTGGGAGGAATATATTACCCTCATATATGCCACCTTCATGCATTTGTAAGCCAAAGCAACAACAACCATGTTTTTTCAACTTTTCAAAATCGTGGGCACAAAACCTATCAAGTGAAAATGTCAATAAGAAACAGCCTCAAACATATCCAAAATCCAACCATGAGCTTATGATGTATAACAGAATCAACCAAACGAAGGTCATCTCAGTTCCACAGTTAAGCAGATGCATCATCCCCAAATACACTCACATGGGAAAGGCTCAACAGTGGAACATATAAAAAAGCCAAAGAACTGATATTCTAATTGCAAAGGGAAAGCAGTAAAGAAATAAGTAGCATGGATAGCAATAGGATAATGACGAAAGCCTGTATTCATGGGTGAAGAAAAAATAAAGCTAATGAATGAAGCAGGAGGAAAAATGTCAACATACTCGCACAATTTTGCTGTGCTACTATAAATTTGCTTCGCTTGATTCATCTCACTGTATTTAGCATTATCATTGTTCCCAGATTCCAATAGAGAGGCTCCATGAAGAAACTTGAGGACCGCCTGGAAGTAAAGACAAGTGCTATCGAGAGAGGATCCTGAATTCTGCAGTGAACCCAAATTTCTAATTAAAACAGAGAAGATCAAAAGACTATATTTCAGAGGGTACCGTATATAAAAAATGCCTTAAGACGATCAGCCAAATGCTTTAGATCTTTAGCTTCTTACAAAGGGCATCTAGAGTAGTATCTTCAACATCATGCCCTCTATTAAACTGATGGTCTTTTTGCCTACTATCGTTTCTGGCACAGTCTTGCTTGCCAGTAATATCCATATTTTGTAGTAGTGACATATGCTTGGGTCAAGTCATTAGAAGCACCACTCATGGTTTGCACCCAATCACTAGCTACATAAATCACCATCTCATCATGCATTGTTCATCATGTATATGTTCGATCAATTCATGACACACTAAATGATCTAGCAAATTAAGTGGACTAATCCACTTTCCATAACAACAAGATAAGGAAGGACAAAAGATTTTGTTAGGATCTTTTGTATGCTCGATTGCAAATCTAATAAAATATTTCTCCCCATCTATATATTCCCTTGAACACTGATCAGATAACATCAATTTTCGATCCATTTATACCTTCAACCCATTTTTAAAAAGTGGTTAGTTGCTTGATTATTGCATTTGCTAATTACTTCATCTTTTGTTATGTATTTTAAAATAAAATCGGCCACATAACATCTTAAAAATTGAAGCTTTCCAGGTCTTAAACCCTCTTTTAATTGATAACTAATCAATGAATTAATCTCACAGCTGTTAGAATTGGCTGACATCCAAGAGGGGGTGAATTGGGTGTAGGATAAAGACTTAAGAAAATTTGAAAATCTTTTCATAAAGCAATATGTATGAAAGTAATGAATTATAAATTTATAGACAGTTATTCAAAACATATATGCTGGAAACATAAGAGTTTAGGGAAGAGAATATGCAAACTGTAATTTATCCTGGTTCATTCTAATCGGCGATAACCTACATCCAATCCCTAGGCTCCTCCTGAGATTTCAATACACTATCTTCCTCAATTTTTAACTTGGTACTTGAAAACCACTACAATCCTATAGGTCCGGTTGGACACTTGTGAAGCCATTTACAAATCTCTCAACTCCCCCTTATAGACCGTAAGGATACAACCTTTATGATGAAGGATTACAATCAATCTTTTCTCTCATAATTGAATAAGATGAACACTGAAGTACATTACAAATTATCTCACTCTCTGTGGTAAACTATATGAACATTGAGAAAATAGAGAGCGTATGAGATAAACACTGGAGTCAAAGTATTGGCATTTCAATGGTGAAGTTGCAAGCTATCGTCATTGGCTTCGTCGATTCGCTTTGTCTTGAATGCTTCGCTATTTATAGTCGATGAAGATCATATGATCATTGAACACATTCTTCCCGTTTTGTATCTTAGAAAATGACAATTGGAAGTAGCTGCTGGGGTATTTGTGCTTTCCCTCTGTTTTGTCTGTCATTTAACTTCGTTAAATGGCCGTTGTGGCATTCCAATTTGTCCGTTAGAAATAGATTATAGCTGTTGAAGGATTTTAATGATAAGTCATTTTCATCTTCGCTTCAAAAAATGCTTCAGATGCAATCTCTTTGGTCTGCTCTGCAATTCCTTTCGTCTTCTCTACAACGGATCTTTACACGACTTCCCTTTGGTCTACTCTAGGATTGCTTAAGGTTGGGTCGCTTTCGTCTTTCACCGTAATAGGCACTTCAGACGATATTCATTTGACCTACTCTAAGATCGCTTCAGTGTCTCTGTTTCTATCATCCTATTTAATGTTCTAACACGAATTTTTTTTGAGATTTTGGACGTAATCCACAAGTTTAAACATATGAATCTCATTTACAAATAAGATTAGTAGTATGGGTATAAATCATATGTTAACCAGTAAATTTTAATTAGCGAGATGATGGTTCAATGCAGAAAAAACAATCACTCGAGTGTTCTTTCATATGCACTCGAGTGCTACATTTGAGTGTGTAATTTGTCACACTTGATTGCTGATGAATTCTATGTCTAGTAAAAGACTGTTGAAAATAGTGTATAGATAAAATGGTTTCAGTTTCTATCAAACACTCGAGTGTCATAAAGGTACATTTGAGTGCCACACTCAAGTGTCACAAAGTGACACTTCACGTGCACCTCATAAAAGAGGTAGCACTCTTGATTCATCAAAAATATCACATACCGAACTTGCAAGTGTTTACCTTGCACTCGAGTGTCGATATGTTCACTTGAGTTTCAACCTTGATATTTCCAGAAGGAGTGCGAGTGTCAGGAAAATCTCTACTAGTGTTAAACTAGCACTTGAGTTTTACTTATGCACTTAAGTGTATCACTTTATTTTGTGAAGTTGCCTCAGCACTTTCTTTAGCACTTCAAGTGCTAAATTTGCACACTCAAGTGTCCTTGTTTTGAACTTCGAGTGTCTTTGCAAAACTTCTGTTGGTGATCACCATTACTCAAGTGCTTGAGTGCGTCACTTGAGTGCAGCACTGTAGTGCTTCAATATCCAATCACTCAATTGATCTTGTACAAAGGCCAACTTCCAAAATGCAGTGACTTTCATAATGCAAGTGCTTTGGCAGCACGAATGTCAACTTCCAATGAGCGTCTTCAATACAGCTTCAAATTTGGAAAATGACCTATCCCCAGAAATATTTTTAAGTCTTCTTTCTAATGAAAAAATAATCAGCTCCAAATTCATTGTAAGCTGAGAGTTTTGATCAGATTAATAATATATAGTTGTTTTGGAGCAGTGTTTTGCAACGTCTTTGTATGACGGTGAATTTCAAAAATTCACATCACTTCCAGTTCTTCTTTGTTTTCTATCATTGTGATATTGTGGAAATGTTATTTGAGTCTATTTTTATATGCCATAAATTTCAGTTCAATTGGATGCATATTTTGTGAGATACACCCCAATTACTGAACTTGTGTCTAATATAAGGCGTGATTTCCAATGTCAACTTCCAAAATCCATATCTCTTTCATCTGAACTCCTTTGAAATTGATTTTGGTGTATTTGTGATGCATTTGGAGTCTAGTTGTATATGAAACAAGTTTAACCTCAATTGGATTTGTAGTTTGAGAGATATGATCGAATTACTGAACCTTGTACAAGTTAAATGCGAAACAGGGGCGAACAGAGGAGCTGGAAATACGCACAACAGTGTTACACTCGAGTGTGCTGAAAATCTTACTCGAGTATGGAACTCAAGTGCATCAAAAATTTCACACAAGAGCATGGACTAAATTAGCATTATGGAAATTCACGGTACCAAACTGTCATTTATGAAATTCAAGCCTAAACTGTCATTTTTCAATTGTAATCCAATTTCTTTCTTCTTCTTGCTCTTAATCAATCCAACTCAAAAAAAAATTCATTCATCTTCTTCTTGATCATTCTCCATAATTGAAATTCATATCTTCTAATCTTTGAATCTATATTAAATATAGGAATTAGTCAATTTAGGAGATTAGTATACTATGCAAACTTTTTGCTCTTAATATTTGACATCATCATAACTAATCATTTCTGACAACAGCATCATAATAATTTTTCATAGCTCATAACGAGGAAAAAAATCATATTTGCCAACACATATCATAGGTAAATCAGAAAACATTACAAGCCAACAAATAAAATACAAGTGTTAAAAATAAATAATTATTTTACTTATCCAACTCGTCAATGATAACAATTTATACAACAACTAAAAATTATAGCTACTACATATCTTCACATACAACCTATATATAATAACATTTAATTTTATTCCATTTAATATTTTAGATTTCATATTAAATTAAATATAAAAGGCATTAAGCAAATTAAACTATTAACTACTAATAAAATTAGATTTGTAAGCTCAAAAATTTTAAAATTTACTACATAGGAAGCTTAACTATAGTGAGCTAAAACTTCAAGCACAACACTTGAAAAAAAAAAAAAGTTAATAAAGGAAAAAATAAAAAGGAAAGGTTGCATGCAGCTATCCAAAAAAAAAAAGGAAAGTGAGTGCGTACTTACAGGGTCTCTGAGATGGGGATGGGTGGAGGAAATGAGAGCAAAGGAAATAATTTTTTTTTTTTTTTGATATAAAAAAGTTTTGGAGGGGTTCGACATCAGTCCCCCACCAAGGCCAGGGCACGGCCCCGGGCTCTATGAGCACTTACTGGGGACTTACGAGATCGCCTACCAAAGGAGTCCCAGCGACGGCAGAGGGGATCGAACCCACAACCCAAGGGCCTAATCCTGGATCCCTTACCATCTATGCCAACTCACATTGGCAGAGCAAAGGAAATAATGGAAGTGGGGACAATGGGTACATGCGTTGGGGTCTATAAATGGAGAATGAGAGGGGAGTGGAGATAAGGATAAGGAAAGGAAGAGCCCAATGGGAGTGGGGACCAAGGATAAGTAAAGTAAGTGGGCCAAAGGGAGTTGAGACAAGAGGATAAGGAAAAGGAAGAAGGAAAAGGAAATCAGCAAAAGAGCTACTAGAAATTAAGGGACACACTACTACTAAAGTGAGAGTTGATGAAGAAGGGTTTGGGAAAAAATATTAAAAAATAATTTGCGTAATGCTTATTGAGACAAGCACCACACACAGTGAAAATCAGTTGTGGCACTTCCTTGAGCAAGCACCATAGCTGCTACTTCAATTTATTTATTTATTTATTTTTTTTAAAAAAAAGCGCCTTATGTAGTGTTTGGTCAAGCAAGCGTCACATAAGACCCACATGAAGTTGTGGCGCTTACCTAAAAAAGTGCTACAACATCCCTTTTTTTAAAAAAAAAAATAAAAATCAGAAGAAGCTGTGGCACTTCTCTAAAGGAGAGCTACAAAATGTGCGCCACTATTCCATATTTTTGTAGTAGTGTAAGTATGCTTTATAAACTTAAGAAACTAAAAGAAATCTCATGCCAACTTGGGGGGTTTGTTTGGTATGAGTGACTTGGAGAGGAGGAGACAAAAAAATTTTGAGTTGGATTTTAAAAAATGGAAAAGTGTGGTCATAAAAATTTAATAAAGAGAATATATGTATAATATAAAAGAGTAAGAAAAATTAATTAAGAACTTGTAACCCTATTTCTCTAATTGTTTAAAATCCAACCCAAAAAGTTCCCTCACATCCCTCCCTTCCCCTCATACCAAATAACTCTTAAAAGACTAAAAGTGTATTTTAGCCCAAAATTATTTGTATAAGTTAATTTACCGTAGCTATTCACTAGTGCAAAAAAGGGCTTTAAGACCGTCTCATTTAGACCGGATTATAGAGAATCAGGTCTTAAAAGTATGACCGGTGGCAGTTTCGTAAATATAAAGAATTTTTTGGACCGGATTATAAAAGATCCGGTCTTAAAAATATGACCGTGGCACTTTCGTAAATATATAGAACACTTTTAAGACCGGACTATAAAAGATCCGGTCTTAAAAGTATGACCGGTGGCAATTTTGTAAATATATAGAACACTTTTAAGACCGGGCTAAAAAATATCCGGTCTTAAAAGTATGACCGGTGGCAATTTCGTAAATATTGTGAGAAGACGCTGATCAAGTCCGAGAATGCGATGATTTATTCCTTCGCTTAATTGAAATTATATACAGATGCTAATAAGTAAATAAACCTAGGCGAGTTCCTATAATTTAGGGATTACAATCGGGAATATATTACGAAATTCATAAAACCATGATCTGCTAACTTAATTCCTAAAATCTCTCTAACATCTTAATTAAGATGATTACAATCAAGAATTTAATTACAAAATTCAAAAAATCATGATCTGCTAACTTAATTCCTAAAATATCTCTAACAACTTAATTAAGATGATTACAATCAGGAATTTAATTACGAAATTCAAAAAACCTTGATCTGCTAACTTAATTCTTAAAATCTCTCTAACAACTTAATTAAGATAATTGCACAATATAATCGTATACGCTAACTAATTAAATAAATAGAACACTTTTAAGACCTAATGTTTCAAATAGACGGTCTTAAAAGTGTAAAAAAATTATATAGAACACTTTTAAGACCTACTGTTTCAAACAGACGATCTTAAAAATACTTTTAAGACCGTCTGTTTGAAACGGACGGTCTTAAAAGTGTAAAATATATATATATATATATATATATATATATATATATATAGAACACTTTTAAGACCGGCTGTTTCAAACAGACGGTCTTAAAAGTGTAAAAAAAAATTATATAGAACACTTTTAAGACCGGCTGTTTCAAACAGACGGTCTTAAAAGTGTAAAAAAAAAAAAATTTATATAGAACACTTTTAAGACCGTTTGTTTCAAACAGACGGTCTTAAAAGTGTTCTATATATTTACGAAATTGCCACCGGTCAATTTTTTTTTTTTACCGGTTGTTTAAAACAACCGGTCCTAAAAATATACTTTTAAGACCGATTGTTTCAAAAAACCGGTCTTAAAAGTGTTTAAAAACTACATTCGCTAAACACGTTAAGTCCGTGAGTTTGCTTTGTCTTCTTGGTGATATAACATTTTCTTAGTTATAGATTCAACGAGTGTCCCAAGAGCCTCACGGGCAAATCCTCAAGAAGAATGTCATCCTCTTCCTCTAACCTACTCGCAATCTTCGTAAGTCATCATAAGAGTCGCACAATCAAATCCTTGGCAACGTTGGCAGTGAGATGCTTCGAGGGTTTTGCGATGGCGTCGACTCCAATCCTCAGCAACAGCGAAAGCGTACTACTTTGAGGATTCTGGACGACGGCGGCTCCTTCCTCTTCGATCTATGGGTCCTTCCACGCCGCCTTCGTATAGATCCGGTTTGAAATCAAACCCAGATATCTTCTTGCTTAAGTTTGTTTATTTCCTACATTGACCGCTCCTGCTCAGATCTGGATTTCGATTTTGGTTGCTTGAAGCTTTGCTAGCACCGACAAGAGGATCCTGCTCGATTTGGTTGCTTTAAGCTTGTGATTTTTTGTAGATCTGGACTTCAAATTCGATTTTCATGGTGAATGATTTACATTTCTTGTTATTTTTGTTTATTTCTGGACTTTGTAATCATCTTTTTGTTTTTCTTCTTGTTGTTGTTGCTTCCAATCTTCTCTTGGTTCTCCGTCGTTGATGACGGAGGGACATTCAAAATGTTGCCAGATCTGGTGATTTGGGACCGATTGTTTCATTTGAGTTTTTTGTTTTTTTATATTATTTTGAAACACTTTTAAGACCGGATGTTTAAAATGTCCGGTCTTAAAGAAACTCTTTAAGACCGTGTAAAAGTCTGGTCTTAAAGGTCGACTTTTAATACCGCCTGGAACAAGACTGGTCACGGGTCCGGTCCTAATGTACCTATTTCGTCCGGTCTTAAAAGCCTTTTTTGCACTAGTGATTCCTACAAGTATACATAAATATTTTAAATGAATTACAAGTGTTCAGGTGGACACTTGTTACTTTCCTATGGTTAGTGGCTAAAATGATTAGGTATATATAAGACAAATAATAGTCATTTACATGATAAAGAGTTTTAATATTAACAACTAAACTAAATTTATGAACTGCAAAATTAATATACGAGCATTAATCTTATTCTCTCCGTACTAATAACCTCCATTGTTGTGTTTTGTTTGGAACCTTCACAGCCTGCTTTCCATAGTCAGATGGAGCTTTATCGTTCATCCCAAAAACAACCCCAGCAACAACTATAGCTTTAATTTGATCGTCCCTATCAGTTAAGGTATAGCCAAAACCCTAAGACATGGAATTCTCCTATACTTGTTGTTTCAGTGGCCATTATCGTCTCAACCATGTTTCCATGGATTATTAAGAAGTCGGCACAGGCAATGTTCTCTCGTCAGGCAACGGAGAGGCTTTGCAAATCCATGGTGAAGAAGAAATTGGGGCAGTTTATTTTTGGGATATTCCAGAGCCAGCTAGACGTGGCCTAAAAGACTATGTAATAATGTAGGATTAGGTTTTGATTGTAGAATGAAACAAATCAAATGCTACCTTACCTTCTCTGTATGGATAAATATCTTTTTTTATTTTATTTTATTTTTAACAAGAGCTTATTTCTATTAAAAAAAACAATACTTTAATTCTTATCAAAGGGACTGGGACAATAATTTGTTATTTTTAATAGGACAAATCTCAATTAAAACTAATTGAATGTCTAAATCTAAATTCAGGCTTACACTTTAAACAAATTCTTAATAAGGTCATGAGACTTAATTAGATTTTTCTGAATGTTTTTAAAAGACCGGAATACTCTTAATTGTATATGCTAATGAAAAAAGAGAGAAATATGAAATCTACAAATAAAAAAGATATTAATTTCTGGTTAAAAATAAAAAAGACATTAATATAAAATCAATTGCAATTGGAATAATGATGAAAAACTATTCTCATGTAAATGATTATAGGAGTAACTTCTGCATCTAGATATAATATATAATTGATATGAACATCGACTATAAATATAAATACGAAAATCTTCAATGAGAAGGTATTGTGTGATGGTTCTGATCGGAGGTTGGATGGCTATGGCTATCACTTTTGGCATGACCAAGTTGATTGGCTTCACTAATCTTTGATTATTATATTATGAATATAACAAGTCTTATAGCGCATTTCTTCTTGGCTTTATTATTATATATAATGAGCCAAATCAATGTTCAAACTTGCAAGCTATATCTGTGATATTTGGAAAAATGGAAAAATTGGTAGAAAATCTCTTTTTCTCAAATTCTCTGTCAAATGTAATTAAAAACCTAGATCTTTGGGTGGATGCAATTATTCTTTGACTCTAAGTACAAATATCTTTTTTTTTGTCTATAATTGATACAGTTGAAGAAGAGTTGCACCGACTGAAAGATGATAAGTGACCTCACGCAAGAAAAATATTTGTTGGGAGACGTAAAAACTTTTTGTGCTCTAAGTTTTAAAAGGGATTATACATTTATACCATTAATCAAAAAAAAAAATGTTACATCTAGATCCTTAAACAAATTTCATTTAGCTTTAGGTAATACATTTTATAACTTGGGGTTTTTTTTAGTAATTTTCTCTTTATTCCCTCTCTTTTTTTTTTTTTTTGTCCTTTAGCCTCCAATAGAATGCACTCAATGTAGGGAGTGGACTGAGCCAGGGATAAGCGGAGGAATTATTCCCTCAAAGCTTTTCATTTTCCCTTTTGAGTTGCACTTCTCCATTTTTATTTTAAAAAAACCTTAAATTCCTAATCCTTTTTTTTTTTTTGCTTTAATTTGAAGAGATAATTAAGTAATTAAGGACATGTCTACTGTGGAGAATCCCTTCCAAAGGAATAAAAAATTAGAATTTTTTTATGTAATATATCAATTTTTTAATTATTAATTATTAATTATTAATTGTTAATTATTTCTTTTTATTAATCCTTCAGTTGGTTTTAGGACAGGTATTCATAAAAAAAAATATAAGTGAATTTCCAAGTGTTTACAAGCATTTTAACCATGGTTTGTGAAACCGGACCGGACCGGCCGGTTTAGACCGGGAACCGGCCAACCGGCTGTGAAACCGGTTCGGTTTAGGGTTAAACCGGTCTAACCCGGTAAACCCGGTCTGACCCGGTGAAACCCGGTGTGACCCGGGTCAGACACATTTTTTTTTTTTAGGTTTTTTTTTGTTTTGAAATTTTGCTTCACACTACCGTTTATTTCTTCAGGTGAAACCGTGAAAGAGCTTTGTTCATCTCGATTTAGAGCTTCATTCCATTGTGCAGAGCTTTAGGTTTATTATTGTTGAATGTTTTAATAATGAAGGTACCCAGAATACTACCACTCCCAATCTCGAGTCTAGCAATCCTCCCACACATTCTGGTGTTAAAAAAGATCCTACTTGAGAATATTTTATCATCATATACTTGTTTTTGATATTTTGCTATCATGAATATATTGTCTCAAATGTAGGTTGTAAAGAAAATTGTTAAGAATATCTGAATATGTCACAAGTATTAAAGTATATGATTATTTTACTACTGATCTAAAATATTGAAATGATATATAGTATGTCAAATTTAGGTTGGTGTAATGAGAAATTAATTATTTTCCAATTTTTTATACCTCACCGGTCTAGCTCGGGTTGACTCCGGTCTGACCCACTAACCCTTAACCCAGTACCCCGACCGGTTCAGTGACCGGTCCGGGTTTCAGAACCTTGATTTTAACAATTAACAACTGGAAAATAATAAATGTGCGTATGTAAATTTTTTGTATAAGTGAATTTACAAATATTCTTAAGTGAGTTTATAAGTAGGAAATTAACAATTATAGCTAAAGTATATTTTTATTATACTTTTAAGATTGCATAGGGTTTTATTTTAATTTTTCCTTAACATTATAAAATGCACTTTTAGTCCTATAATTTCATACTAATAATGTCCCCAACAAAAAATACTGACTCAAAAAATTTAAATGATGGCTATACAGCTACCAAACTATGCTTAAATTATAAATATCATTAATAATAATTTTAAAAATAATTTCAGATAATAGAAAACTCATTTATGGTAATATTTTAAAATAAAACTATGATATATGTTTTTTAGAGTAAAAATAATAATTTTCTTCAATTTCTCTCGTGATCTAATTATTTACTGTTTGGACAATTTAAAGAATTTTATATAATTAAGTACAGTTATATTTAAATAATTTTTTATAAAAATATTAAAATTAATTAACAAGTCAAAATTATAATTTTTTTGACCGGTAATCAAAATTATATTGAATAAATAAAATTGAAGTGTATGCTTTGTCAGTTGTAACTTGTAAGGCCATTGCTTAAGTTGTTGAATCAACATTTTTTGTCAATGACATTAACGCTATTAACATTATAAAACTATAAGTATATTTTATAAATTTAGAAACCCCATGCAAACTTAAGGGCTGTTTGGTATGAGAGATTTGAGGGGAGGAGAGGGAAAATTTAATATTTTTTAGCTGGATTAAATTTTCTTTTGAAAAAGTGGGGTTATAAAATTTTAATAAAGAGAAGATGTAAGATAAATAAATAAATAAAAAATTTAAGAAAAATTAGTTAAAATCTTATAAACCAACTTCTCTAATCTTCTAAAATCCAACTTAAAAAAATTTTCCTCCTCTCCTTACCCCTCATACCAAACAGCCCCTAAAGGATTACAAGTATGAAAAAACCTCTTTAAAAGATAGTCCAATTGTCAAAATTCTAAATTGTATCATTGAATTTAACAAATTATAAATTAAGTCAAATGTCTGAAAGTGAGATTTCAGAATTGGATAATTTTAATTACCGGAATAACCCCATTTAATTCTCTCGATCATTACCTCTCCCCTGCTCAAAGACGGGCATCTACATCTCTGGGAGGTGTCTGCATAAAGAGCCGCAACAATCGAGGGGTTAAAGAGGTTTGAGCACCAATAATATGTCATTCATGAAATAGGAAGTTTGAAGAAATTCATTTTTTGAGGTTACTAAAAGCTTGAAGAGATTCGGTCACCAGTAATATGCAGCTTTTATGCTTTGGCCTCAGCCTCGTGGGTGCTTTTATATCTGGCTTAATTGAATAATCTTATGATCCTCGTACTTTCTTTCGTTTTACTCCTCCGGTATTAGCTGAAAATTTGCAGCGATAGAGTGTTTTTGAGACAGAACTGGACGGGAAAACCCCATTCCCGATCCCAAAAAGTTTTTGCAGTACTTTTGGGTCATGATCCTAGGCCAGTTAGCTTGACCTTATGGTCTTTTATGTTATTCTTGTTCACAAAAACTTTGGTAGAATTAAAAATGATACAGACTTGTTTCTCTTCAACAAGGGTGAAATGAAAAAAAGGTTATGGCTCTGGTCCTCGCTAAAAACAGCTCGGTTCTCGTTCCTTCCTCATCTGAGGAAGATGATTTGCTGCTCAGGAGTTCGAAAAAGTGTAAGAACATTGAAGCCTGGCCGAAACTGGGGGAGACGAAGCAAGGCTTTTGGACAGCTGGTCCATCTTTTGCTCAGAAACTACAAGGTATTAATGTTGATGGGGTAGAGGATTCTGGAGGAAGGAACGACATGTCTGATGACTCTATATCGGACCCGGAGACTGAAGACTCCAGTCCTTTATGTGAAATCCTGGAAGACCCTAAAAGAAACTTCCCTACTTTTTCCTTTTCTGAAAAAATGAAGAAACGCCTCTATAAGGCCTGGCACCAAGCGGTGATTGTGAAACTCCTTGGTAAGAGCATTGGTTATAAATTGCTCCTTTCAATCTTGCAATCTCTATGGGCAAAGAAGGGGGTCATTAGCTTAATCAACATTGGCAATGGTTATTTCGTGGTGAAGCTTACTAACAAAGATGACTATCAAAACGTGTTGACCGGAGTACCAAACTGTCATTTATGAAATTCAAGCCTAAACTGTCATTTTTCAATTTTAATCCAATTTCTTTCTTCTTCTTACTCTTAATCAATGCAACTCAAAAATAAAATTCATTGATCTTCTTCTTAATCATTCTCTATAATTGAACTTCATATCTTCTAATCTTTGAATCTACATTAAATATAGGAATTAGTCAACTTAAGAGATAAATATACTATGCAAACTTTTTGCTTTTAATATTTGACATCATCAAAACTAATCATATCTAACAGCAGCATAATTTTTCATAGCTCATAACGGAAAAAAAAAATCATATTTGCCAACACATATCATAGGTAAATTAGAAAGCATTATAAGCCAACAAATAAAATACAAGTGTTAAAAATAGATAATTATTTTACTTATGCAACTCATCAATGATAATTTTTACAACAACTAAAAATTATAGCTACTACATATCTTCACATACAACCTATATATAATAACGTTTAATTTTATTCAATTTAATTTTTTTAGATTTCATATTAAATTAAATATAAAAGACATTAAGCGAATTAAACTATTAACTACTAATAAAATTAGATTTGTAAGCTCAAAAATTTTAAAATTGACTGCATGGGAAGCTTAACTATAGTGAGCTAAAACTTCAAGCACAACACTTGAAAAAAAAGTTAATAAAGGAAAAAATAAAAAGGAAAGGTTGCATGCATCTTTCAAAAAAAAAAAAAAAAGGAAAAGGGAGTGTGTACTGATAGGGTCTCTAGGATGGGGATGGGTGGAGGAAATGAAAGCAAAGGAAATAATGGAAGTGGGGACAATGGGTACGTGTAAAGTAAGTGGGCCAAAGGGAGTTGAGACAAGAGGATAAGGAAAAAGAAGGAGGAAATCAATAAAAGAGCTGCTAGAAAATAAGGGACACACTGCTGCTAAAGTGAGAGCTGATGAAGAAGTGTTTGAGAAAAATTATTAAAAATAATTTGTGTGGCGCTTATTGAGACAAGCACCACACAAAGTGAATATCAGTTGTGGCACTTCCTTGAGCAAGCACCATAGCTGCTACTTCAATTTCTTTTTCTTTTTTAAAAAACGCCTTATGTGGCGTTTGGTCAAGCCAGCGTCACATAAGGCCCACATGAAGTTGTAGCGCTTACCTGAAATAGTGCCACAACATCCCTTTTTTTTAAAAAAATAAAAATCCAGAAGCTGTGGCACTTCTCTAAAGAAGAGCCACAAAATGTGCACCACTATTCCCTATTTTTGTAGTAGTGTAAGTATGCTTTATAAATTTAAGAGACTAAAAGAAATCTCATGCCAACATAGGGGTTTGTTTGGTATGAGTGACTTGGAGAGGAGGAGGAAAAAAAATTGAGTTGGATTTAAAAAAAAAATGGAAAAGTGGGGTCATAAAAATTTAATAAAGAGAATATATGTGTAACATAAAAGAGTAAGAAAAATTAATTAAGAACTTGTAACCCTATTTCTCTAATTGTTTAAAATCCAACCCAACAAGTTCCCTCACATCCCTCCCTTCCCTTCATACCAAACAACTTCTAAAGGACTAAAAGTGTATTTTAGCCCAAAATTATTTGTATAAGTTAATTTACCGTAGCTATTCCTACAAGTATAAATAAATATTTTAAGGGTTAAGATGCAAAAATAGACATGTGCTTTTTTCCGAGGAGCTCCCAGTAGCAAATGTTTTTTTCAGGTGCAAAAGTAACTATGTGGTTACAAATTAGATGCAAAAATAGCGTTTGACCGTTAAGTTTGACTTTTGACCGTTAAGTTTGACTTTTTTTGCTGACTGGACGATGACGTGGCATTTCAAAGGTGCAAAAATAATTTTAGGATCTTGAAAAATATTTCGGTATTGATCGGTACTAAAAGGATACTTGAAAAAAATATTTCGTGTACTGACTGGTACTAAAAGTATTTTCGGGATACTGATTGGTACAAAAAAAAAATATTTCATAATTTTGAAAAAATATTTTAGGATCTTGAAAAAATATTTCAGGTATTGACTGGTACTAAAAGGATACTGAAAAAATATTTGAAATGCCACGTCATCGTCCAGTCAGCAAAAAAAGTCAAACTTAACGATCAAAAGTCAAACTTAACGGTCAAACGTTATTTTTGCACTTAATTTGTAACCACATAGTTACTTTTACACCTGAAAAAAGCATTTGCTACTGGGCGCTCCTCAGAGAAAAGCACATGTCTATTTTTGCACCTTAACCCATATTTTAACAACTAACAATATAAAAATAACAAATGTTTGTATGAACTTTTTTTTTTTGTATAAATGAATTACAAGTGTTCAGGTGGACACTTGTTACTCTCCTATGGTTAGTGGCTAAAATGATTAGGTATATATAAGAGAAATAATAGTCATTTACATGATAACGAGTTTTGATATTAACAACTAAACTAAATTTATGAACTGCAAAATTAATATACGAGCATTAATCTTATTCTCTCCGTACTAATAACCTCCATTGTTGTGTTTTATTTGGAAGCTTCACAGCTTGCTTTCTATTGTCAGATGGAGCTTTATCGTTCATCCCGAAAAACAACCCCGGCAACAACTATAGCTTCAATTTGATCGTCCCTATCGGTTAAGGTATAACCAAAACCCTAAGACATGGAATTCTCGCATAATTGTTGTTTCAGTGGCCATTATTGTCTCAACCATGTTTCCATGGATTATTAAGAAGTCGGTATAGGCCATATTCTCCCATTAGGCAACGAAAAGACTTTGCAAATCCATGCTAAAGAAGAAATTGGGGCAATTTATTTTTGGGATATTCCAGGGCAGTTAGACATGGCCTAAAAGACTATGTAATAATGTAGGCAAGGTTTTCAAACTCACGACTCTAACAAACTCGTGAGAGTGACATAAACTTATATCGTAACTCAAATCGTAAACTCATAAGAGTTTACTTTTATCATTAAATATGTATTAACAGTGTATAATCAAATAATTTAAATATAAAAATGATGATAATTTGATTTAAATATATTTTAAATCCAAATAATTAAAATTAAATATATCAACATTCATAATTTATTATATTTAATAAAGAAATTTCTATAAAATTCATATATAAAGCCGTTTAGGATGACAAAATTGAAAAAAAAAAATTTAACACAATTTTGTAAGCTACAAACCTAAAAACGGTAAATTCGGTGTATAAACTCGTGAGTTTATCTGAGTTTACAGCTAACATAATTTTACTAGAGACTTAACTCGATTTAGTAAGGTAGGATCGTAAAAACGGTAAACTCGGAGAGTGAACTCGTGAGTTTGACAAACATGAATGTAGGATTAGGTTTTGATTGTAGAATGAAACAAATCAAATGCTAGCTTACCTTCTCTGTATAGATTATGAAATAATATGGGAATCTTAAGTCATGGACAAATATCTTTTTAATCGCAACAGCCTCCTCAATACATATTCAATACATATTGGCGGAAGAATGGTGATGTCATACTATAAATGACGAAAAGTGTAATGGTTTATAGCCATAATTCAATAAAGCTCTGGATCGGAGTTATAAAAGTTGTAATTTTTTTTTAATAAGAGCTTATATTTACTAAAAAAACGATACTTTAATTCTTATTAAAGAGACCGGGATTTCTTTCGTTTTACTCCTCCAGTATTAGCTGAAAATTTGCAGCAGGATTAGAAAACCCCATTCCCGACCCCCAAAAAATTCGGAATTGACTTAGGTCCGCTGTGGCATTTCGTCCGCTGCGGACCGCTGCCTTGAAACTGTGCCGTTTTGGCACAGTTTCAACCCCCTATCCCTTAAAAAAAAAAAAAAAATCAGACACTATGGGGTAGTAAAAAGATAATTTAGGATACTGAATATTACTGAAAAAATACTTCATGATCTTGAAAAATTATTTCAGGATCTTGAAAAAATATTTCAGGTACTGAAAAAAATATTTAAGGGTACTGACTGGTACTAAAAGGATACTTCAGGGTACTACTGATACTAAAAAAATTATTCATGATCTTGAAAAATTATTTTAAGATCTTGAAAAAATATTTCAGTGTACTTACTGGTACTAAAAAAATAATTCAAGATACTGACTGGTACTAAAAAATAATTCATGATCCTGGGCTAGTTAACTTGGCCTTATGGTCTTTTATGTTATTCTTATGCACAAAAACCTTAATAGAATTTCAAATAAGGGGAAAAACCCTTCATAGAACTTCATCTTGCCACTGTCAGAAATAATCAAAAGCTCAAGAGTCAAGATGAAGTGCCTGTTTGGCCTAGCTTATTTTCAGCTTATCTTCTCCTTATAAGTAGAAGCTAGGCCAAACAGGGTTTTATAAAAGCTCTTATAATTATAAGAGCTTATTTTACAATGAAGAAAAAAGCTCTTATAAAAAAGCTCATGAGATGAGCTTATTTTATAAGCTCTTTTTTTACAAGCTCTTTTTTTTTTTAAATTTTATTTTATAATACACACACACACATTCACATTTATATATGTATATAGACACACAAATATATATATTTACACACACACACATTCACATTTATATATGTATATAGACACACAAATATATATATTTACACACACACACATTTATATATGTATATAGACACACACAAATATATATATTTATATATGCACACAGACACACACACACATTTATATATGTATATAGACATACACAAAAATATATATTTACACACACACATTTATATATGTATATAGACACACACACAAATATATATATTTACACACACACACATTTATATATGTATATAGACATACACAAATATATATATTTACACACACACACACATTTATATATGTATATAGACACACACAAATATATATATATTTATATATGCACACAGACATACACAAATATATATATTTATATATGCACACACACAGACACACACAATATATATATATATTTATTTATTTATTTATTTATTTATATATGCACACAGACACAGACACAAATATATATATGTATATAGACACACACACAAATATATATATTTATATATGCACACACACACACATTTATATATGTATATAGACACACACACAAATATATATATTTATATATGTACACACACATTTATATATTTATATATGTACACACATATATATCTGTGTGTGTATTTATGTGTAGATATTTGTGTTGAGGGGGGTGTCTGTGTATAGATATATGTGTGTGTGTATCTATACACACACATATATATATAGCAAAACCATTATTTCAATTAGAAATCATAAAAAGAAAAATTCTAAGTCGGAGAGGTATATCGCAAGGACGGTTGATTCACATTTTTTTAATGTCATTTAAAATTTATATAAGGGCGTTTTAGGAAAGTGATTAAAATTAACTAATTTAACTTCCCTCCTTAATCTCCCCAAAATCGGTTAAATATGTCCTATAATTAGGACGGGAGGGAGTACCTTTTATGATAATTTTTATTAGAAAAGTGCTTATGACAAAAATTTTGCCAAACAACTTATTTTTAATTTTAGCTTTTAAGTAACTTTTAAGCTAAAAAATTTATATAATCACCAAACAGCTTTTAGCTTTTTTTAAAAAGCTCTTTTTTTAGCTTTAACTTAAAAGTAGCTTTTAGCTTAAAAATAAGAGGATCCAAACGGGCTCGAAGAGTCATTGGTCTTGGTCCACCGGCCGACTAACATTGCCGGACCATATTTTAACAAAATAGAGTTTGATCCTATCATCAAATATTGATTAAAAAAACAAAAAACAAAGTAAAGGCATAACTTTAAATACAAGATAAGTCCGGATCGAAAAGTCCCACTCTCGATCTCGATCCCAATCCCGAATTTTTCTGTCCTAAAAATTTTCGAGATAGAATTTTCCCATCCCAATTGCTTGGGATAACACCCCTATGCACTATATGTACAAGTTTAAATTATTAGGGCCCGTTTGGTACGCGAAAAGTTTGAGAAGGGAAAGGAAAGAAAGGAAAGTGAATGGAAATGAAGGAAACATTGGGAGGAAACTTAAAGGAGGTGTGTTGTTTGATAGACATGTGAACGGAACATAGGTTGAGGGAAGATAAGATGTTTGGATGGAAGAAAATGAACTGGTGACTTTGGGAAGAAAATGTAAAATACCAAGACTGCCCCTTAAATTGAAATTGTTTTACAGAATGAAATTCTAATTTCATTAATAAATTTATTAACGAAATTTGAATTTGCTAAATAAATTCCAATTTGAGAATCAAATTCTTTTTCCCTCTTGTTGAAACATAGCAAAATTTTGTTCGCCCCATTTATGGTTGTTGAAATAGAGTAATCCAAGTCAACACTCACAGCATAAGCTTTTATATTCTTTGTACTTGTTTGTTGATTTTTCAGCAAAAGAATCCATTTATTAGAGAAGAATTCTTTTTTTTAGTAACAAAATTGTTGTTCTCAAATGTTTATTGAGAAGAATCCTTAAAGGTTTTTTTAGAAGAATTCTCAAACGAGCTCTAGAATAGGGCAAAAATGAAGCAACGATCAAATTAAAGAAGAAGAAGAAGAAAAAGTAAAGAGAACGAGCAGCAACGCCGGAAATAGAACGGTAGTGTGCGTCATTGGTGCTTTTGGCTAGAATGCTTCGTGGCTCTCAAGCTTCTTCTTCTTCGTGGTTACACTATCAATGCCACGATTCATAACCCAAGTGAGTTCTCTCCTTTATATGCTTCCATTAATCATCTCAAAGCTTTGATTAGAATTGTGGTTCAGTTTTGACACTTTAATGTAACTTTTTTAGGGGCAAATTTGTATTTTGTATTTTTCCGCCAATGAGGGATGATGGGTTATCACCAATTTTTGTGAGAATTGATCTTCCTAGGGAACTTTGGAGCACGTGGGAACTTAAGTTTTGGAAACATTTGGCAGCCAAACGTGTTTTAACAGAGGAAACTTGCTCATCTTCCTTTCTCTTCTCACATTTTATGTGAACCAAACAGGCTCTTAGTTGTTGATGATTTCTCATGGGAAAAGTTCCAATATGTGGTTTACTGCATTGACAGAGAGGGTGATTAGGAGAGAAAATCAAATGGGGTAATAAAGTAGAATTATCAAATTCTGAAATATTATTTTGGAGGATTTGAGTTCATTTATGATTTGTTAAATTTAATAACCCAAATCCCAATTCAAATTTTTTGTAATTCAACATTCCTTTAAAGGGATTTTCCCTAAAAGTATACTTTAGTTAAAAAAGAATTATTTGTTTAAGTGAATTTATAGTTGTTCATAAATAAATTTACAAGTACATATAAATATTTTAACAACTGATAATAAAAAAATAACAAGTGTTCATATGAAATGTTATTGTGTAAATGAATTACAAGTGTTTAGATGGACACTTGTTATTTTCCTATATAGTTAGAGGTTAAAATGCTTATGTATATATAAGAAAAATAACAGTCACTTACCTAATAAAAAGTGTTAAATGTTATCTACAAAATACATTTATGAACTACCAAATTAGTATATGAAGATTAAAATTATGAAAATTTCTAGGTCTGAGTAAAGGATTAGTATATCTTTTCAATGAATTAAATACTTTGAAATTCATTTTTTAGAATCTAGCTGTTTGAAAATATATATATGGCTTCCCTTTATAATGACTTGGCCTAAAAGACTATGTAATAGTGTAGGGTTTGATTTTGATTGTAGCATAAATGGCTTTAGGGTTATAAATTTTGTTTATTGTACCGTTGATGGTGTTGATGATTATATTGATTCGGCTTGAGTTTGCTCATATGTTACATGATGATAAAAATGTTTCGTAGTATCTCTCCTTCGTGTGAGATTTGTATTACATGCTTCACATATGCTTCAATGGTTTACCTCATTGGCTTGGGGGAAAAGATCATCTATGGACTCCTGTAATTGAAATAATCTTCTTTAACAGCCACCAAGCTCTATAGGGTCTCTTCTTCATTTGAGAAAGAAAATGTTGAAATATTCCTCGTTGGATCTTCAATGGACGTGCACAGTGGATCAGTTTGAAAAGAGTTAGACATATCATCATCTGATATATCATCCCCTGCTCTATAGGATCATCTTCAGCACTATCACTTCGTCTTCTCACTCCTTTCAATTTTTCTGCAAAGCAACTAGAGCTCTTTGAACTAAGCTTCAGCCAATTTACTAGAGCCCTTTGAACTAAGCTTCAGCCAATTTCCAGCCAAAAAGTTGCCTTTTCCAGCATCAGGGTTATAATTTTTAATCTTCTGTGATACGTTGTAATAAGTAATCATCTTGCGTTGGTGGAAGTAATCATCTTGCGTTGGTGGAATAAAGGCTTGCGTTGGTGGAACAAAGGAAGACGTCAAGCCAGAGTGAACAATTGCCATTAATAATTTTGTATTTGTAAAATTAATGTTATGTTTTATTTATTTATTTGTGAGTTTCAATATTGGGCTCACATCCTTACAGGAACGACAAAAAAAAAAAAAAAAAAAAAAAAAGTTGCAGGATAAAAAAAAAATTAAGACAATCCTCCCCATCCGGGTACCATACCATCCCATCCCGACCAGGATGGCAAATGCTATCTCGAACCCTTACATTGGCCCGGCCCCATCACATCTTCAATCAGCCAGAGGAAAGAAAAAGAATTTAAAAAGACAATGCTTATTAGTCAAGCATATGCCAATATCACAAACCAGAGCTGAAATCTAACAAATAACCGCTTGAATACTTGTTACTCAGATCCTAAAAACAACACACCAAATGGGTATTCTATACTTAAAAGTTAAAACGTTTCTCCAAATCAGAAGCAAACTCCAAAGATGAAACTTCGCCATGGTCATTTAAAAACCCATACAAGTCATAACTCTTCTGTAATTCCTAGACTGAAACTCTTCTGTAATTCCTAGACTGAAACAGGTAATCCAGTAACAACTATGTCATAGGCTTTCTCATGCATGCCACAACTCACAAGATACTCGGCGTCAGCACACGTAACCCTGGAGTTTGACTGTAATAGATCATGCATAAGATTTAAACTAACCTATCAGCATTTAGGAACAGAAGAGTCTGATGTATGTGCAGTGTATTGCATATCAGAACACTGAATAAGATAACCATCCAACAAACAATTGAAAACATAGTCATTAAGAAAGAGAATTGAAGTGATAATAGTAACTCCTCAAGTTCACATACTGTGAAATCACATTTACAATTCCATTACGGCTATGATAAACCACATATGAAGAGTGCAACTACATGCCTCAATGAGATGGAAAAAAATTCTATCCGGAACGAGAACCTCCTGTTCCTCGCCTCTCATAAGGTCCAGCACGATCACTACGATTATATCGATCATTTCCATAATCCCCAGACCTATCAGCATCCCTGTTTCTCCCACCTGAATAACGATCGGAATTCCTATCAGGACCATAGCGACTCCCACCACCACTGTTACCATATCTACTTTCTCTGCCACCATACCTTCCACCTCTTCCCTCTTCACTGGGACACTCTCTAGCAAAATGACCAGGTTTGCCACACTTAAAGCACTCACCACCACTAGAACCTCGACCACCTCCATAATCTCGTTTATGACTGCGATCCCGACCATGTTCTTGGTACCTATCACCATCATCTCTAGCTGATCCCTGTTGAGGTTTTGCTTTATCAACAGTGATAGTTCGACCATCTAAATCCATCCCATTCATAGCATCAATGGCATCTTCCATAGCTTTATGATCATCAAATGTTACAAATCCAAAACCACGAGAGCGGCCTGAGACCTTGTCAACAGCCACCTAAATCAAGAATACAAATATAACACCTTAAGAATAGATGACCATCCAAAAGAAAGATACATATATAAACAGACAATGAACAAGTACACGCAATCATATATGATGCTTGAAAAGCGAACTTTCACTTATAAGTCAAAATCTTTTCTTCCAGTTTGTTGAACTTTGATCTGAATTTAAATCCAAAATTGAGAAGATTTTATATTTATCCTCCTAAGTAGAAAAGGATAGCTAGAAACCAAACCAAAAAGAACATAGGCCGCATAAACAAACCTCTAAGCATTAAAAATAATACTAACAGTAACACTGCAAGAACAATCATAATAATGCTAATAAAATAACATAGAACAAGTTACCCTGGCTTCAAGAAGCTTTCCAAACTTCTCAAATGAATCTTTTAACTTTCTATCAGATGTTGACCATGAAAGGCCACCAACAAAGCAGCGAAACTCTTCCACATCAGCCATTTTAAACTGCCAAGTTTGAAGGAAAATAAAAACACCACAGAAAATTTTCAATTAGTAATCCAAACATAACAATGTCACACAGAACAGTAAGAAGATGATGAAATCTACTTCACACTTAAACTATATAGACCTCTAGCTTGATTTCTTTGATTTGATTAGTATTAGTTTCAATTTCTTTGATTTGATTAGTGCCAAAGCTTATTAAAATATTTCTCTATCTCGTGAAAAGAAAGAAAAATAACTTATAAGAAAAAAAAAATCAAACTTTGCTAACAGTAGATTCCCTCGCTAAATAGTAAAGACCTGCAAAACGGGATCGCTAAACAAAATCAGTAAACAGCTTCGAAGATTCGTAATTTTAGGGCCAGAGAATCCAGAACACCACAATTTTCATACCTCATTCAATACAAAATCGATTAAAGCCACAGAATTGTAATAAAATTTTTCAAAGAAAATAGTCACACCCAAGGCGATGCCCAAGCAATAAAATTCATATCGAAACCATGCAAATGCCGGAGAACCAAAATCTTGACGGGAATAAGATCTCTTAGAGGATAGAAAGCATCAAAAGGAAGACCCTTACCGGAGGCGAGAGAATTATATTCTCCGGTACTACCCGGGTTAGTTCGCCGGGAGGAAAAGCTACGCAGCTAGGGTCGATAACAGAATGAAAGCGTCAGGCGGCGCAAGTTCTGCCTACTGTGTGTGTATATATCACTTGTGCCAATTCTACGTGTGCCGTGCCGATTGCGTCCCGGGCTAGGTTAATATCCTCCTGACTATACAATATTTTTTGTCATTTAAGTCTGAGTTTTAGCGTCAATTTTATTAATAAAAAAGAGTAAATATCCTTTTTGGTTCCTGGAAAAAAGTACAGACCCCTTTTTTATCCCTAACTGAAAATACCGTGGGAAATCAAAAAACATCCTACATTAGTCCTTCCGTCAGTTAGCTCCTAACGGCGTCACTAACGTTGCTGATGTGTAACGTGAGTTGGTCCAGTCACATGCCACGTAGGAAGGCCAAAACGACGTCGTTTATAATTTCATGAGTAAATACCCTTTTTAGTCCCTGGAAAAAAGTACGGACCCCTTTTTGATCCCTAACTAAAAATAACTTGTCTCGTCATCCCTGGGAAATCAAAAAACATCACACGTTAGTCCTTCCGTTAGTTAGCTCCTAACGGCGTCACTAACGTTGCTGATGTGTAATGATGTCTATGGTCGTCAAATATAACTTCGTCTTTAGCTTCGTATATGTTATCGTCAACTCCATCGGTTCTATGGTCGTCAAATGATGTCTATCTTCAGTTCCTTCGATGCTCTCTGCGCCGAGTTTTCCTACGGTCAAAGATCGCGCTTGTCTATTGATGCCCCAAATCTCAAGCCCAAGCCCGAGCAAAAGCCTTCTTCCCCCAAGAAGAAACCGGCATCTTCAGATAACGCAACCCGATGGAGCCAAGCAACAACGGCAGCGCTTCTCGCCTAGGTTTGCGCCGGAGTTAGACGGTGTTCACTGCTTTGAATCTTTATACTTCTCTAAATCCAATGGTGAGGTCAGTGAATAGACTTTTCAACGAGTAAAAAATGTTGAAGGTAACGAAGCACTCTGCACCAACTCACGTTACACATCAGCAACGTTAGTGACGCCGTTAGGAGCTAACTGACGGAAGGACTAACGTGGGATATTTTTTGATTTCCCAGGGATGACGGGACGAGTTATTTTTAGTTAGGGATTAAAAATGGGTTCGTACTTTTTTCCAGGGACCAAAAAGGGTATTTATATAAACGACGTCGTTTTGGCCTTCCTACGTGGCATGTGACTGGACCAACTCACGTTACACATCAGCAATGTTAGTAACGTTGTTAGGAGCTAACTGACGAAAGGACTAACATGAGATGTTTTTTGATTTCTCAAGGATGACGGGACGGGTTATTTTTAGTTAGAGATCAAAAAGGGGTCCGTACTTTTTTCTAGAAACCAAAAAGGGTATTTACTCAATAAAAAACGTTGACTAGGCAAAGTTAACTAGTTGGTGACAAACTGACATTGCCAAGTAAGTTGGTGACTTACAACACAGTATCTCATCTCATTTAATTTTAATCCCAAGTGACATTCACTTAATTTACATTATTTAATTTTTTTAAAGGGTTAAGGTGGAAACATATATATGTGTTTTTTCAAAAGTGTGCCAACACCAAATGTGTTTTTAGATGTAAAAGTGACTATGTTATTACAAAAGTGGGATAAAAGTTACTGATTCCATTATATATAAATGACGTGTGTTAGATTAAAGTTAACTTTGTCATCTACATTTGATGGAATCTGTGACTTTTGCCCCACTTTTGTAATCACGTAGTCAAAAAGACATTTAATGTTGGATGCACTTTTAAAAAAACCACATATGTATTTTTACACCATTATCCTTTTTCAAATATAATTATAATTTAAATAAATATTTTAATCAATTTCTTCATTTACTCTCTTTTCTTTCTTCATTGTCAAACCCTAACCTTTTGTTGGGCACTGGGCAGCACCCTTATTCACATTCATCTATCTTCAAAGGTGAAAGTGAAGAAAGAAGAAAGAGGAGTTACTGAGTTCGTACTTACATGGGTTCTTATCTTAATGTCAGGCCTGGCTTTGTTGAGCAGATTGGCCCAAATAAGCCCTAACGGTCAGCTGTTAACAACCCTAGCAGTCAACTATTAATAGAGGGACAACATTACTACATTTTGATACTTCAGGGGCAACATTGAGTCCTGAAAACTTCGAGGGCAACATTGTTCTTAAGCGTGTACTTCAAGGGCAAAATTAATACTTAACCCTTTAAATAAAGTATAAGCAATCACAAAGAAGATCAATCGATATCGTATCCAAAAGGGTGGAATAAAGATACCAAGTACCGAATTTTTTATGCCAAACAGTCCTGCCAAATTATCAGAATGATATCTTACCAATACCACACCTCTTACATTATATGGACTAGTTTGAGCTTTATATATATTTTGATGAGATTGATATTTCTTGCTAGAAATTGCACATATTGACTGATTATATCGATTATAATGGTTCCAATTTTTTTAAAAAAAATTTCTAAATATATATCACATGGAATTTAATTTGAAAAGTAAGACGTTCCGATGTAGAAGCACTCAAAAATTTTGGATAACCCATGAGGTATTCTATCTATAAGACCTATTACCTGAATAGCTACAAGTTATTCAATCCAGAATACTGAAGAACAAACTATGTTGGCTAAAGAAATTGAATAATTCTTTATTTGACTCTAAATTTAAAATAATATGAGAGGGATCTTTATAACCCAATAAAACTAACTCTAACTAGGACTCTCAAGAAATAATATTTCAATCCTAATAGCCCAAAAGATATAGATAAACAACGAAAGGATATGGTGAAGATATTTAGCAAATATTGTAATTAGATTATTTAAATAATCTAATTGTTGAAAAAAGTTTTATGGGGTTAATGAATAAAAGATATTGAAAAATAGTTTTTTTTTTTTTTTTGGCTAAGTATCAATTTTTCTCCTGAAGTATACGCCTAAGAGCAATATTTCCCTAAAAGTATAAAAACGGAGCAATGTTGCCCCTCCGTTAACAGTCCTAACGATCTACGCGGTTAACGGAGGGGCAACATTGCTACGTTTTGATACTTCAGGGGCAACATTGAGCCCCCAAAAACTACTAGGGCAACATTGCTCCTGAGTATGTACTTCAGAGGCAAAATTGATACTTAACCCTTATTGTTACGGATCTAGTCAAGGCCCACCAACTAACCAACTAGCATAGGGGGCAATCCACGTAAGGATACCACTTCCTAACAAAGGACCTAGTTATCAGGGGAGTTGGCAAGATCATGGGCACGCACAACAGGATCTGGGGGCACGCACAACGTGGGAGCCAGAGATCCAACCAACAAGGTATACTCTCTATATATACGTAGAAGAGATACTCCGCGAAGGTACACAATTCTAGTCCCAGACTATTTACATACAGTACCACTGAGCACACACCGCACCCTTTAGGCGAGACGCCTGGTTGTGTTCAGTGATCCATACTTCCCTTGTACGCTTGCCCTATAGGCATACGAGAGGAGTACTACGATCCTACATCAATTCTCCGGCCACCCATAAGGCCGGACATCTGAGTTCTATACCAGAACTCTTATTATTATAATTATATAAATATAATATGAAATTATATCTTATATTATTATACTTCCTTCGGTGCTTGATATAAGACATATTTGGATATTTAATCTTGGTTCAAAATATAAGACAATTTTTTTATATTTGTCAATTTTTTTCTAATATACCCTATTGACTCAACAATAATAATAAGGAGAGGGATTGATTGAATTAAGGAATGTGACTATGGTCTTTCATAAAAATACATGTCATATTAACTAACTTAAAATATTTTATTAATATAATTAAATTAGATAAATATGTCTTATATTAAGAATGAGAGCAATATTAGGATGAAATTACAAAATCTCAAATCAGATTTATTACCCAAAATTAATAAGAAAATACCAAAATTTGATAAGTAATTCATAACTTATTTTTAAAAAAACCATACTTTTTCATTCTTTTTCCTAGAAAAAACCTGGAGTTTGGAAATGGACGGTTAAAAGTTCAGGGTTTTGGGTTTTGGAAGTTCCTTTCCTAGTTTACTTCTAGGGGTTTATTCATATTCCAGTTCTTCGCTTCGAGCTCTTTCAGGAAGTGCTTGATAAACGAAGGCAACAACAAAGAAGCCATGTGGTATTTGTGTGTATTTTTTCACAGATTATTGGATTACAGAAAACCCGAAGTGGAATCACTCGCAGAGCTTTTTGGAGCTTTTGGGGAGAACCAAAATGACGACGAGTTTTGCAGCCAAAACAAATCTTTGCTGTGGAGGCTTCCTCTACACCACCACCAAGATTCTCCTTTCCATTTCGTCGATCTTCCATCAGAAGACGTTGCTCGAAACATTGCCAATCGAAGTGGGTTTTGGTTTTTCACCTCTGTTCCCCTTGTTTTTTTATCTGAGGTTCATAAGGTTTAATTTTGTGCTGTGAACAAGTTATGTGGGTTTGGTTTGACTTTTATTTTTCTCCGGAAATTATAGGTATACTTGTAAAGGGAATGTATGAGCTGTGGGGAGAAGGAGATAATTATGAGGAATTGAAGGACTCCATCTTGCAATATCCAGACGACAGGAAGTTTCCATTCTTAAATTCAAATAGCACTTTCAAGATTACCGTTGATAGCTTTGGGAAGGTCATTAGCCTCCAGGAGCAGAAGGAACTTATTCAAGGACTTTCATATATTCCTTTCAAGGTGAGACTCCTTTAATTTTATTGTGTTTGGATCAAATTTTTGGTGTAATCTTTTGGTTCAGTGATTTGTTTTTCCTTCCTTAAAATAGCTCAGTTTCTTCATGTTCCTATATGTATAGCGTTGGTTGAGTTTCTTTGAGATCGGAAAACTGAACTTATGGGAGACTCACTTTTGTAAGAGCCTGTTTGCTGAGTAGTATTCCGCGTGAGAAGACTTTTTGTTGTAACTTGGCATCTGGCTGCTGGCTGCTGGCTGCTGGCTGCTTAATTGATGATTTGATATATTATTGTTAACTTTTTAAAAACACAACTTTGAGTCATTGATGTGCACTGCCATTTTGTAAATGATGATTCTATCTAATCTGGTTTATGAAAACTACACTATAGGTTCTGTGAGAACATTCAATTTTTACGTTATTTAATATCAATCATTTTTTTACCATTATTTCCCTGAAGTTTTAAAACTACTTTATCTGTCTGTACGTGAGCCTTACCAATTTCACTCTGCCCCATGATGGTTCCCATTTTGAGCTAGCATGAGGATCTTTTCTAAAGATTTGTTTGCTTTTTAGCTTATGAAGTCAAACAATTTATGATGACTATAGTCTCTCTAACAAATTTGTATCCATTCTCTGTTGTTTTATTTGCAGGGACAAGTTAAGTTAAAAAATCCTGATCACAACTTCTGGCTAATGGAAACTGATGATTATGGATCTAATAATGGCCTCCCTCCCATTATCCAAAAGCGAATCTTCTTTGGTCGTGAAATTGGCGGTGCTGATAGGAAGCTTATACCTACATATCAATTGAAAAGCCGCACTTATCTTGGACCAACAGCCATGGATGCTGAAATGGCTTTTCTAATGGTCAACCAAGCACTAGCTACGCCAGGGAAACTGGTATATGACCCTTTTGTTGGAACTGGAAGCATTCTTGTTGCTGCTGCCCATTTTGGAGCAATGACCATGGTGTGCTTCTCTTTCTTCTTCGTTGGGTGACTTATTTTGTTGTTATTTACACTGCTTTGCTCTTTGAAGACTGGGAATGCATGCATGCGTGCAGTAGCATACCTTTAACATGAATGATATAAACTTTTAGGGTGCAGACATTGACATTAGGGTAGTACGTGATGGGCGTGGACCTGACCGCAATGTTTGGAGTAATTTTAAGCAGGTAAATGTGCTAAATGCTATTACTATTATTATTTGGTTTGTGTGGAACATTATGTTCATTTTATCAGTTGAATTCAGCACCACACATACATAATATCTGAATATGCTTATAAAAGAAACTACGTCATATGCACCTTATAAACTTAAATGTGCATTTTGCAGTACGGATTGCCTATGCCAATAGGTCTATTAAGGGCTGACAATAACCTTCCTCCCTGGCGTCCAGGGTTAAAAGAGGTAACTTTCTGGAATAATTTCTTCGTATCATAACTTTATGATTAATTTTCTGTCCAATCTGTATTGTTTTCTTATTTGGCTACTGATCTATATCATCTCTCAATTCTATCATAAAGATAATTGAGATTTTGTGATTGTTTGTGCCTTTTATGTTAAGCAGATTACCAATATTGATATATCATTTGTGGTGGTTGAATTTTTTTTTTTTCTATTGTAGTAGTCTCTGATATTCTTTAATTTTTCTATTATACATAATGTGAAGGCTTGATTGGCTTTACTCTGAATTTTGTTTAGAAACCCTTTGAACTGTGGACTTGATGCTGGACTCTGTTTCCTGGAAGGACAGGGCCTATATTTTCCAGACTTGGGTCACTGTGATCTTACTTGTAAGCTTTGGCTGTTCTGTGAAGTACTTAACATTTGAAAGTAAATAAATTAAAATAGTTTTTTCACTCAATAATTTGAAAATGTCCAAAAAGAAGGAAGATTTCATTTGTATAGTAATTGCATTGTTTGTTTGATGTACCATTTTATAACCTCAACTTTATCACCTGAACTTGCCTTTTTCCCTAAAGAAATAACCGCAGATTTGAAATCTTGCCATTGGAAAATAAATGCGTTTTATTTCATATTGTCGCAAACTTGCTAAAGATCCTATGGCCTCTGGCATTTGTACTTGAACAGTTTTTCCGTTGGGCAGTTGATATAGACTTGTAGTCCAGAGGCTCAAGGATTGAGGCCATATGGAATAATTGCATATCAAGGGATGAGGAGACTTTTAAGAAAATATTACAACTTTGAATATATGTATGTACGTATGTACTCAGAAAGTTTGTAGTGAAGTCACTGCATTGAATACAAATTTTATGCCATGTTGGAAATTTGATAAGCCTTCCTAATGAGATGTTGTATTGAAGAAGATGTAATGACTTGATAATTCCTGACTGGGTTGATAGAGGAAAATATTAGAATATTATTAGATGGCTCCGAGCAATGTCAGAACATGAAGCATCTGTGAATCAGGATAAACGTCATGTTGGCTAACAAAATATGGACAAGCACCGGTTCCAGGAAGGAACTGGTGCCATTAATTCTAACTTTGTTGACAATATTTGGCTTCAAAGAAAAATATCATGCTCTTCATGGATCACTTTTTAAAATATACCAGCAGTGAAAAAGCAAAACAGGAATTTTCCCATCAACTTTGAATCTCAGTTGCCCCAGTCTGAACTGAGATTTGTTGCAGGAAGTGGCCAAGTCTGGGAATTCAGATTAGAAACGGTTTAGTGGGGTAAAAGAGAATACATTAGTACGTGACCTATTAATCCAGTTCGTTGTGGAGCTTATTCTGTAAAACATTGTTTTAAAGACTTTGCTAACTTGCAATTACGCAATTTTTTGAACTTTTTAATTATCATTTGCCCAATTCGTCTTGGTAGCTTCTCCTTTGTTGTTTTTGACATCCTGTTTTTTCTCTTCATACATAACTTTTCTGTCTATTATAGGTATTTGATGCCATAATATGTGACCCTCCTTACGGAGTTCGAGCTGGGGGTCGCAAATCGGGTGGCCGGAAACTGCTCAAGGGGGTGGTGGAACCTTACACTGTTCCTGATGACAAGAGGACAGACCACATACCGTCTACTGCAGCCTACAGTCTAGTTGAGTGCGTGCACGATTTGCTTGATCTTGCTGCCCGGATGCTTGTTCCCGGGGGCAGGCTTGTGTTCTTCTATCCTGTGCTAAGGGAAGATGATTCTGCAGAAACCCATTTTCCTGAGCACCCATGTTTCAGACTGATATCTTCTTCCGAGCAGATTCTTAGTTCACGATACAGCCGAGTCTTGTTGACCATGGTGAAGACAAGTCCTTACACAGAGGAAATTGCTGAGGCAGCCAGGATCCAACATATTGAATTCAGGGAGAACCACCTAAAGTGGTTAGAAGATGGTAACCTTCACTCTGCAGTTTTAAGTCCAGCTGATGCTCAGCTAACAACACCTACAGGTGTCTCAAAATTAATTAAAGATCCAAAACCTAAATACAGAGGAAAATATGTTTAGATTCAATACTTTATTTTTCAAGTGTACCAGTATTAGGGTAGATTGAAGCCAATATGCCAACATTTCCTTTTTTGTTTTTGATTTAGTTTAGATGTTTAGATTTTTTTTTTTTTTTTGGTAAAATGATGTTTAGATTAATTTATTATGACATTCTACTTTGCTTCGTAGTCGTCTCTTTTGTGCTTACTCTTGTAATGCTTCATTTTGAAGCCCTAATGCAACTATAGCTTATTTCTTGTGAAAAATATTTTGCCTAGAAAAGGGTCCCTCCGATGCTTAATGTACATTAGCTTCTTCTAGTGGTAGGGTAAGAATCCTCAACAGAAAAATCCCAGAGAGGCTCATGCAAGTTATACATTAACTTCTTTTTGGATCAGAATCTTGTATACTTTATTATTTAAAAGGGTTAAGTAACAAATCTGTTCCAGAAGTACACTCCCAGTAGCGATTTTGCCCTGAAAGTTTTTTTTGGCTCAATGTTGCCTTAGAAGTCTAAAAACGTAGTAATTTTGCATTTTTCCATTAAAAAGTTAATGGTCAACGTTAGTTTTTTAACGGAAAAGGATAAGATTACTATGTATTTAGACTTTCAGGGTAACATTGAGCTAAAAAAGACTTTTAGGGTAAAATTATTCTTGGGTTTGTACTTCTGAATCATATTTAGTTATTTACGACTTAACCTTATTTAATAAAGTAAAAATTTTAAATCTAAACCATTGAAACTTTTTTTTTGGACAAAAAACCATTGAAACTGAAACTGTAGTTAAATACTGTAGATGACACCAGAGTGGTGGGCTGGTGGCTAGCATTAGGGTGCTCATCATTATGATGCGCAGTGATATTTTGATTGATATGTAGTCCTTTATGTCCACGTTTCTTATTAATTCACATATACCAATAAAAATAGTTATAGGTATTAAATTTGATAAAAAATTCAAGTGATTTCTAATGTTATCTCTAATAACCAAGGAAAGCTCCATCATCATATTAATTTCTACTATATCTCAATACCTTTATTAAACATAGGCATATATGAAAAATAAAATACGTAATGCTCATAAAATATTTCGTAGAAGACTTCTTATAAATTGGATGAGAGGGACTTAGGGAGTATTAATATTGTTTAATCTATGTCAATGGGGGGTTTTGTTGTCCATATTAATTTCTACTATATCTCAATACATTTATCAAACATATATATATATATATATATATATATATATATGTTCTGGTGTAGAACACAGATGTCCAGCCGTATGTGTGGGCTGGAGAATTGATATTGGATTAATGGGCTCTGCCTGGATATCTATGGTGGAGATATTCAAGAGAGCACCGGGTCGCAATGCACTAAGCAGACTTATCACCTCAAAGGGGGGGGTGGGGGGGGATACGTCTAAAGGGGGATGTGCATGGGATACAGTATATGAGTAGTGAGTTAGAATGTGTAAGATGAAGATGTATACCTTTAGGGTTTACCCCCTGTATTTATAGGCATACCTGAGATGGGATCGTATCGGCCTCATTAATATGATTGATCCGAGATTAGATCATATCGGTCTCATTAATCTTGGCCGGCATATCCCAACAACCATATCGGCCTCTTTACTATGATTGATAAGATTGGATCCTCCTTTATGACAGGCAGATCCCGATATGCAATATGCTCCTTGTTGTGCCATATATGGAATATGGGCCTAATATTTATATCCGTAACAGATGCCCCCAGATGTTAACCAGGTTCGGTGTAACCGAGGTCTGCCCTCAAATTTTTTTGGAGCCAGGATGTTAACCAAATTTGGTGTATCCGAGGTCTGCCTCTTAAAATTCATGCGGAGCCGGGGTTTTAACCGGATATGGTGTAACCGGGGTCCACATTCTGCTTCCAAACTTTTTGACGTTGCAGAAATAAAATTCGCATTTCAGTCCCTCTACAAAACCTTTTAGGAGTTCCACTTAGGTCCCTGTACGAAACCTTTTGAGATTTTCACTTAGGTCCCTGTACGAAACCTTTTGAGATTTTCACTTAGGTCCCTGTACGAAACCTTTTGAGATTTTCACTTAGGTCCCTGTACGAAACCTTTTGAGATTTTCACTTAGGTCCCTTTATGAAACCTTTTGAGATTTCGTTTAGGTCCTTTTATGAAACCTTTTGAGATTTTCGTTTAGGTCCTTTTATGAAACCTTTTGAGATTTTCGCTTAGGTCCTTTTATGAAACCTTTTGAGATTTTCGCTTAGGTCCTTTTATGAAACATTTTGAGATTTCGTTTAGGTCCCTGCGTTTTTAGGTCTGGCTTCTTCATTGCTTCTTCAGGCCGCCACGAAACCCAGAAGGAACTCCCAGATTCGACCTCTGGTTCCTAAGTTTTCACATATTAGGGATTTGGGATTACAACTCAGGACAGTAATCTCGGCACTCCTTGACCTTAAATCCGTTGATGTCGCATGCGCAATCGCAAAGAGTCATCTTGGAGAAAGTGCATACAGATTCCGGAAAACCTCGACGGCGACGAATTCGGACGAACGATAGACACGCTAGACAAAGCTCAGATCGCCGACCCACCATCAAAACCGAGAATGAAGAAGTCTGGAGTCGTGTTTTGCCGCTTCTTGCATCTCGAGGGTTAGTTTGCATCTCGGCACCAGGTCTCGCAAACCTCAACAAATCACGGTGTTACCCTTTTTGGAAATCGGATATCGTTGCATTACAAGGCTCCAGATTTATTTCAAAGCGGGTGCACAATTTCGCCCATGTCCCGAGCTCTTTTCTCGGAAACTGGATATGGCCTTCGGAAGAAAAGATTGCTAACTCCCCGGAGTCCCAGACCCGGAATAAATCATTGCTTTTGATATTGACCATCGTTGGTCACGGGAATCGAAGTTTATCGTTCCCCACGGTCGGCGCCACTGTTCTGGTGTAGAACACAGATGTCCAGCCGTATGTGTGGGCTGGAGAATTGATATTGGATTAATGGGCTCTACCTGAGATGGAATCGTATCGGCCTCATTAATATGATTGATCCGAGATCAGATCATATCGGTCTCATTAACCTCGGCCGGCATATCCCAACAACCATATCGGCCTCTTTACTATGATTGATATGATTGGATCCTCCTTTATGACAGGAAGATCCCGATATGCAATACGCTCCTTGTTGGGCCATATATGGAATATGGGCCTAATATTTATATCCGTAACAATATATATATATATATATATATATATATATATATATATATATATATATATATATATATATATATATATGTATGTATATATATATGGGTTTATCGTTTGTCATGTCACTTGACAAAAGATTATATCAAGTCACCCCAAAACTACGCCGTTTTGGGAGTTCATTAATTCCACTATGTAATACCCTAAAAATCGTATTTATGATAAATATCATAAATTAGGAAATAATACCTATTGAAAATAGGTGAATATGTGGTGTCAAATTTGTAGGGAAAAATCTCTTGAAAATTTGAGTACCAAAATTACGAAAATGCCCTTGTGGAGCATAAAATGACTTAAGGAAATTATGAAAAATCCTTAGAAGCAATAAAATAATTATTAAAAATTAGAGAGTATGTTGTCTCTAATTTAGACAATTTTTTGGATTTATTTCCTTGGGAAATAGTGAGAGAAAAATTAAAAAGTATTCCGGGATCATTATTGACCCCGTGATTTTTAATATTTTTATGTAAAGCATAAAATATCAATGTAAGTCCAATTGTTGTGAGGAAATAATTATTTCTAAATAAGAAAAGTATCAACAATTGGTGGGGGATTAATTAGGTAATTATTGGCTAATTATTTGGGTTTAAACAAAGGAAAATCCAGAGATAATTATGTAAAACCCTATAATTAGTGGTTTATGGCTAAAATTAGCATAAAATATATTTTCTAATTAATTGGAAATTATGAAGGAAAATTGGTGAGGTTAAGTAATTTTAAGCTTAAATCAAAGTATGGACCAATAGGAAACTTTGTGGAAAAATTATGAAAAAAATAATTATTAAATAATAAAAAATATAATATTAATTAATTAATTAATTAAAAAAACGAAAATAAATAAAAAAGACCAGGTTTTGACCAAAATTTGTGGATCAAAAAGAGGATAAGAATGTAACAAAAAAATATCTAGATATTATGGTATTAAATAATAATATAATTGTGATATTTTGGTGAAAAAGTAAATAGGATAAATGACCACGGATAGAGATTAAATCCTATCTAGAAAACTATGAGCAAGGTTTCTAAGGTCAGAGTATATTATGGACGAGTGTAATTTTATCTCGGAGTGAACTGTCTCCGAAGTCATTTCCGAAACCGACGGAACAATTAGGGAATAAGACGAAAAGGACAAAGGAGTAGTTGAGGAAATGAAAACCTATAGAAAATAAATCCTAACTCAATATCTGGGGATGAGTTGGTAATCAACTGAACGTTTTATGAATCAGTGGATTTTTGTCCCAAAGTTGATGATTCCGGAAGTTACTTCCGTAACCGACGCGTTTTTCCATAAAACTTCAGCAGGACCGGAGAAGACTTGAAAGGGATAAAAAATTAAATTAACCCAGACATTTTTAATGAGTAAGGAAAGAACTTCAAAGTTGTGATTCTGGATTTCTAAGATTTTACAAGATTACGCGATTCGAACACCGATCGGGGACTTTATCGGTATAAAACTTCTTGAGGAAGTAAGTGACATCATCAAAGTACATGGGTGACATCATTGGCTTGGCATAATGGCCTTGAATGATGATGTAAGGAGGTGGGTTGGATGGCCAAGATTGTGCCACCTCAATGAAGTGCGATCTGACGGTCCAGAATCCGTCTGATAAAGCATGAATAGTACCTGGGAATTTGCCTATAAATAGAACTCCATCCTTTTTGCAAATTCACACCAAAATCCTCTTGTGGATTTTGAATTAGAGAGAAGGGAGAGCTAGAGAGAGAAGCTCTGGGGAAAGTTGTAGCGAAGTTCTTCAACGGGTAAGTTCTTCGGTTCTAGTCTTTAGTTCGGTAGTTCTTGAAGTTCTAGGGTAGTTGTTGTTTTAATATTTAATCTTCCAGTATATTTTAGATATAATGTTTTAGGATTAAATATGATATTTATTTTGGAAAATATGTTGGAGTAGGAGTTATGTCAAAATTTTGGAAGATTAGAGTCAAAGTAACGAAGTGCTGGCGAAATTCCGCCGATTAGGGGGTCAGGGGTAAAATGGTCATTATGACTAAAAATGTCCGTCGTAATGATAGATCCTTAACAAATACGTTGTTATATTGATAGGATATCACTAATTACGTTTTGACCAACCGCCGTACCGAAATTCCGTCAACGAAGGTACGTTCGCGTACTGTAACACTAACTCTGATGGTTATTGTATGCATATATGTGTTTCCGCTGTCATGCCTATTGTCTGTCATGCCTGTACTCTGACTGTACTATTGTCTGTACTCTGACTGTACTATTGTCTGTACTCTGACTGTACTATTATCTGTACTCCGACTGTACTACTGTCTGTCATCCGACTGTATTGTTACTCTGACTGTACTATTATCTGTACTCCGACTGTACTACTGTCTGTCGACTGTATTGTTTTTGCCATACATATCTGATATGTATACATTATGTCTGACAGTAGTAAATGTTGCCAAAATTCTATGAATGTTTGTCGTACATATATGGTGTATATAAACATGAGGTTAACCGTTACCTGGGGTTCGATGCATGGACCTCAGCCCTTAATATAGCTTCAGGGTCGGGAGGACCAAGGATCGAGAGAGAGGCAAGGTGGGGCACCGGGATCTGGCTGAAGATTCCTTCGGTTTATGTAGCTACGTTTCAGTTGAACCTTTGAAATGTTGTACCGCTGTTGTAAATAAGCCAGACTTACGGCGTTTTGAATACAAGTATCAGTTACTCAATTGCTCTGTTGCTCTACTCTGATGATTTGAAATGATGTTTGATGAAAAAAAAAATTATACTGCTTGTGAAAACAAGATGTTACACCCTAACCCCAAAACGAAGTCGTTTTGGGAGTTAGAGGAATTAATGAAGGGTGTTTTAGTATTTTTGATTTTATATTTATTGCATGAATTTTATCAAAAGACCCTTTATTAATTCCCCTAACTCCCAAAATGACGTCGTTTTGGGGTTAGGGGAATTAATGAACTCCCAAAACGACGTAGTTTTGAGGTGACTTGACATAACCTTATGTCAAGTGACATGACAAATAATAAACCTATATATATATATATATATATATATATATATATATATATATATATACTTAATGCTCATAAAATATCTTGTAGAAGACTTCTTATAAATTGTACCAGAGGGAGTATTAATCTTGTTTAATCTACGTCAATGGGGGGATTTGTTGTCACCTGATATTTCACATGTACACCCACAGATAAATATATACTCCTTCTAGTCCTTTTTCTTAAGAGTTTGAAATTTAAATTGGCTTTATCCTTTTTATAAGAGCCTGGTTAAAATGATCTCAACATTTAATGAATTTTTCCCATCTGTACCCCTCATAAATCATTTATATGACATTAATTAAAATGTGAACCTTTTTCATTCCCTCTTATCATTTTCTTTATACTCTTACTATTCTACACTCTTTCTTACTTTCATAATTTGTTAACCATTTTCTCTTTCTTGCTTGTCTCCTCATAAATAATGACATGTTTTTGAAAAAAAAAAAACAATGTTTATTCAGACATACTTCTTACTTTTAACCAATTTTAATTGTTTTCTTAAACGTGTAATATGGTTATTGAGCTTTTATAAAAAGGACTGGAGGGAGTGTGTGTGTGTAGAGAGAGAGAGAGGGGAGAGAGGGAAAGAGCACCAAATGTTTAAATCCTTATTTCAGATAATTGTTGGGAGACAGTATATTAAAGAGGTTGGTGGAGCATATACTCCCTCTGGTCCTTATTATAAGGCATCAACTAACTTTTCTCACAAACCAATAAAAATAGTTAAAGTCAATAAAGTTGTCCTAGAATCTAAGTAATTTTCAATGTTACCCCTACTAATTGTACTAAACTCTAATATTACATTAATTATTACTCTCACCCATTACCTTTATTAATTAGGGGCAGACGAAAAAAAATAATTAATATTCATTGGAAACAAGCAAGTGCCTTATAAAAAGGACCAAATAAACTTTATAGTTGGTGTTTTATAATAAGGACTAGAGAGAGTACAAGGTGCCATAAAGATTTATAAGACTTAAATTAACAAAAACAGTGACAATAGTGCTTTACTTTCTTAAACATGCATTCTCCTCCTCTGCAATCCAATACATTCCCATATTTGCATTCTCCTCCTCTGCAACTTTGTTGGCATCTTGTGTTGCATTCATTATTCTCACATTTTGGTGCGTAATGATTTATGCAGCATTCTTTATTACCACTTACTTTCACATTCCCTGAAATTCATTCATCAATATAAATAAAAATATCAGAAATGTCTTGAAACTACGTACTCTACTCTCTCTCTGATCCACAATATAAGTAACTCAAACTAATTCATTGGATCCAAGAAATGGTAGCTAACTTATTAATTTTGTCATGAATTCAAAAAATTTCAACTTTACCCCTATAAAAAAAATACTAAGAGCCAATTTGAATATTAACTACATTGGCAAAATTGACAAATTAGTATTAATTGCTCTTAAATTTGAAGAAAGAAACCTTCAAACCATGGTTTCAGAAACTCTTTTCCACAAGTCGAGACAAAACTCTTCTCATATATTTATCATGTAAATGATAAAAGCACTTCTAAAGAGCTAAAACAAACAAACACTTATATTGTGGACCAAGCCATTTTTAGAAGTGACTTATATTGTGAGAGGGAGTATGTATGTGTATCTATCTAATTTTTATTATAAGGCATTTTCAACCACTTCATCAAAATTGAAGAGACATGGTTACATAACATTAAATTTGTTTGAAAACGTTGTTACATCCGTATTTAAATTATGAATCACATTTTGAGGATGTGGAAAAGAATTTTTTTTTATCAAACTTTAAATAGGGATAGTCTTAAAAGATGTAATTTTATAACATGGACAAGGAAAAATATAAAACAAAATTAATCTTTTTATTCTTATAATTGTAACTCAATTGACACCAAATGTCTAAATCTTTATTAAGGAGAAGGTAGATAATTGTCGTTAGAAAGAAATTGCCTAAAGCAATTAATTAAACAGCTTGGTGGTGCCTGCAATGAGTGATTTTGGCCATAAAGATTTTAAGAACTTAACAAAAACAGTGACAATATGAATTTGGATTAATAAATTTGCATTCTCCACCTCTGCAATTAGATGGGCAACTTGCGTTGCACACATCATTTTCACAATTTGGTGCCTCATAGCTGCTTCAGCATGCTTGACCACTCACTTCCATACAAAGTTGTCAAACTCACAAGTCTAAGTAAACTCGTGACAGTGACATAAACTCGTATCGTGAACTCAAATCGGTAAACTCGTAAGAGTTTACTTTTATCATTCAATATGTATTAACAGTGTATAATTAAATAATTTAAATATAAAAATGACAACAATACAACAAAGAAGCAAACCTGATGATGATAACATGAGAACGATGAAAAACATGATCGCATAGAGAGGTTTTGCAGAAGCCATTATATTTTATATGGATACTTAATTTGACAAACAACTTGCTGCTAATAATGTTGCGTCCATATTGATAACTTACTGGCTATTTATACTACGCATGTACCTCGATTAGTGCAATGCAATATCAGTTTTGTTGAAAATATTAATATCACATTTTATGAATAGTGATGACTTCTCGCTCTTCAAAGTTTCAAAACCACCAGATATTATGGCTCTCATAAACTGATTCATCTTATCTTTCGCTGACATTCATGAATATGAGTTACTCCCTTCGGTCCTAATTATAAAGTGTTCTTATAATTAGAACCGGAGGTAGTATTAAGTACCAAAACATTTATATGTACTAAATGCATTTATTTGACTTTTTGATTTTGAAAAATATGTCATAAATGTTGATATAGGGATATAATGTAGTTCATGTATTTCCCCACGTCTAAAAAAGGATCATTCTTTCTTATAGAGGTGATATTTATTATATGTTACTCATTATCTCTCTACAATAAATTTTTTTCTCAAAAGGAATAAATAATTTTTGTCTTAATATTTAAACGGGTCTTTTCATTTTTACCCCATTAGATATGTATTACTGGTTATCTTTCTACAATGAATTTACATCCATTATCTCTGATGTGCTTATAATTGCGGTGAGATTTGTACTGTCCAAGTATAATTTTAACGGTTCATAATTAAAATTTTTAACTAATAAATTCTAAGTAAAAATGATTTTATTAAAAAAAAAAGTGACAGCTAAAAGTTTATATTTATTTTAGAATTTGTACATAATAAAATAAATATATTTAAAAATATAAAAGTAAAAAACCTAAATCTAGACATTAAGGTGATGATCCCCAAAACTAAATGCGGAAAATTTCAGTTAGCCCCCTTGGTAGCAAAATAATTTCAGTAAGCCCCCAACACTTTCTGAAATTTCACTGCACCCCCATGATCAAAATGAAATTAATTTTTATGGGTGAAAAGATAATAATCCCCTTCTTTTACTTTTGTAGAAGAGCATTTACAAGATAAATCAGGGAATTTGCAAGATAAATAAAGAGATTTACAAGATAAGTAAAGGAACTCGAAAGAACATAAGTAATTAAAAATATTTTGGTCATTTAATTTACAAGACAAATATGAAAATTTACTAGACAAACATGAGCATTATTTAAAAGGCAAATAATGATATTTACAAGACAAATAAAAGGATTAATAAAAACCTTGAGAGTTAAAAACATTTTGACCTTTCACAACACAAATATGGGCATTTATTAGGCAAATAAAGGAATTCATGTAATACCTTGAATTTCCCTTTTATCATAAACCTTGTATTTTAGTAATATTTGGCAAAATACAAAGGTGACTATGTGTCTCAAAGAATTATAATCTATTGAAAGCACTTGCTCATTTTTTCTTATTAATTCTCTGATGTGCTTATAATTGCGGTGAGATTTGTACTGTCCAAGTATAATTTTAACGGTTCATAATTAAACTTTTTAACTAATAAATTCTACGTAAAAATGATTTTACTAAAAAAAAAAGTGACAGCTAAAAGCTTATCTTCATTTTAGAATTTGTACATAATAAAATAAATTTTTTAAAAAAATATAAAAGTAAAAAACTTAAATCTAGACATTAAGGTGATGATCCCAAAAACGAAATGGGAAAAATTTCAGTTAGCCCCCTTGATAGCAAATTAATTTAAGTCAGCTCCCAAAACTTTTTGAAATTTCACTGCACCCTCCTTGGTCAAGATAAAATTAAGTTTTATGGGTGAAAAGATAATAATCCCCTTCTTTTACTTTTGTAGAAGAGCATTTACAAGATAAATAAGGGAATTTACAAGATAAATAAAGGGATTCAAAAGAACATAAGGAATTTAAAATATTTTAGTCATTTAATTTTCAAGACAAATATGAAAATTCACTAGACAAATATGAGCATTATTTACAAGACAAATAAAAGAATTAATAAGAACCTTGGGAGTTAAAAACAATTTGGCCATTTACAAGACAAGTATGGCATTTCTTAGACAAATAAAGATATTTACAAGACAAATAAAGTGATTTAAAACAACCTAAGGAATTGAAAACATTTTGGAAATTTACAAGACAAATATGAAAATTCACAAGACAAATGTGAGTAAATACAAGACAATTAAAAAAATTTATAAGACAAATAAGGTAAGGGCGTCATTGTCTTTTCTCCAACAAAAATTAATTTCATTTTTGCCTATGAAGGTGCAATGAAGTTTTAAAAAGTTTTAGAGTTGACTGAAATTAATTTTCTATAAGGGGGCTAACTGAAATTTTCCCAACTAAATATTCTGTGCACCTGTGCCCCACAATCCAACACCCAAATCCGTGCTCCTCCGTCCCTATAGGCCTATATACACACACTTTCTGTAACACCCCAAATCTCATACCTTAAATCGTGTCGGGTGACACTTGGTTTTAGAAAATTCAACAGAGTTTGAGGTGCTACATCAGAGTACTACGGAAACGGAGAGCGTGTACTAATAATTGGACAATGAGTAACTGAAATAAAATACCCCGACATATGATGATGCCAGGCGTATGCTGGTTAAATTGAAAATCCCGAAGGAATATACATGTGATACAATAGTACAGAGCCTCGTATAATTACATTTCCCGAAAAGTAACTATACAATCTAGACCAAGCCTTAACTAGACTTGGGGCAATGAACCTAACTCAGTTAATCGAACAGAATGGCCAGGTTAGGTGTCTATCATGGGAGCCTCACTGAGTTCACGGCGACTTATTGGTTGTCCCATATAGACTAGCCCTGCCTTCGTCACCAAACTGTTCTTAGTAACCTTATTAGATCCATGCCTGACAATAGGCTTTGATAATCTTCTTCCGGCTCCTGCCTCGACCGGTGCATTATTACGACTTTGCCCCTTGGCCCCTCTTTAAGGCTCTATCTATCGGTGCCTTCTATGTTCCTTGATCCTTCCTGTACTATTTGTTAAGACTGAGGTCCAATGCCCACCGGACCTCAGGTAACGGTTAACCTCATGCTTATATAAACAATATATATGACAAATATTCATGACATTTCAGCATTAATTACTACAAAAGCCTATAACAGATGTAGGAAATATATAATCAGATATGTAAGGTAATAACAATACAATCAGATGTAAAGTTATTTAGTCTACACTATTCACTAGTGCCACGATGTACGATCATGTCCTCAGCGCTAGGAAAACTTAACGGTATTAATATGACTATAGCCCGTGTAAACTGAATGTATAAGTAGTGATCTAAGTCCCATACCTTAGTCACAGTGCATGACCCAAGACCAGGTCTTGTCCATGTCTTTATGAAATTATCTATCACATATAAATATACTATAAGCATCAGAGTCAGTGTTACAGTACGCCGCGAACGTACCTGCGTTGATGAATATGGTACGTCTGTCGGTCGGAACGTGATCACAGATATCCTATAAGGATAATGTCACACACACACACACACACACACACACACATATATATATATATATATATATATATATATATATATATTTTTTTTTTTTTTTGATATCAAAAAGTTTTGGAGGGGTTCGATATCAGTCCCCACCAAGGCCAGGGCACGGCCCGGGCTCTATGAGCACTTACTGGAGACTTACGAGATCGCCTACCAAAGGAGTCCCAGCGACGGCAGAGGGGATCGAACCCACGACCCAAGGGCCTAGTCCTGGATCCCTTACCATCTATGCCAACTCACATTGGCAGATAATGTCGTATTTATTAATTCATAATCCATATCCTAACAGATATTCTAGTCATAAATGACTATTTTACCCTTGACCTCAGAAAAATCGCTAACCGATAAAATTTCGCCAGAGCTTCGCTACTCAGACTCTTAACTTTCAAAAACTACATTCCTATCATGTTTTTACCTCGTCAGGAATCTTTCAATGCAATGAGGCATAAAAACAAGAATAGGAATTCTACTTCCTACTTCCTAGATCAAACTAACATTTATACTAAGAACTACTAAACTAAAGACTAGAACTTAAAAGCTAGCTTACCTCTTGAAGAACTTCCTCCTCCTTCTTGCTCCCACTTCTCTCTAACTTCTCTCTAACTCTTTAGAATGAGTTTTGGTGTGAGAATTCCAAATGAGAGAATGGCCTATTTATAGAAAAAGTGTATGGCACTTTGGTAGTTTCTTTGAACTTCCTCTACTCCAATTTCAACCATTGGATCTAGGGTTAGAATGAAGCTCCCATCCTCACCCTCCATTCCCTCCAAACGTCCCTTTCTCTCTCTTCCCTATCTCTTCACTTTTGCCAAGCCTTGTTGGCCACCCTCTTCATCACTTGTTTTACTTTTTGCATTTGTTGGCCAAACTTCCTCCATGTTTCAATTAGCATGTGCTCACAAATATTCTTAGAGGTAAAGTTTGAAGTTTATGTTGTCTCTTGAGAAGCACTTGAAATAACAAGAATTATGGTTCAATTTGGTGTTTTTACTAGCCCTTTAGTCATTTTAGGATTAATCCCGAAAGTTACGGAAATGACTTCGGAGATAACCTACTTCGAGCTAAAAATACACTTGTTCATAATAAGTCCTTATATTTGATCTATAGTTAACACATTTCAGTACACAATTTATTTTCTATCGGTTCTCATTTACTTGTGTCCTGAATTAATCCTAATAGCTTTTGAACTCAAAATATCTTCTCCTTCTCTCTCCAAAACCCTTGGCCCTCACTCTTCCACATCACTCTTCTCTCTCCCACACACACACACACACACAAATCGTCCCCCCCCCCTTTTGATTTTATTATATATTTTTTCTTATTTTGTTATTTAATTAATATTATATTATTTAGGAAATTTCTCATTGGTTGATTTCATTTCACAAGGATTCTACTTTATGGTTGAATTTAAACCTTTAGATCTAGCTTTATGAGATTTAATCCTAGCCATTGATTTTGGTTTGACTTGTCAAAGTTGATTAATAAGTCTGATTAGTGTCTTAATCTTATGCTTAATAATCTTTAACATATCTTCTGTTGATCAATTAGGCTTTAGAGATTTTATGCAATTAATCTTATACATTTCTTAATCATGCCTAATTAATTAGCAATTATCTTTATGCTAATCTTGACCATTGGTCTCTAATTAGGGTCATACATCCCTAATTGTGCCTTTAAAACATGTTATTCAATTAACTATGAAAGCTTTTGGAATTAATCTAATAAATGAAGATTTAATTATCTACTAATTGTTGGAAATTTTCTTTAATTGGATTAATTATTTTCTCACAACTTTTGGGTTTACTTTGATCATTTATGAACCATGCATTATTTTAAAAATCATAGGGCAACTTATGTTCCCTAAAATAAAGTTGGGTTTTTACCTCTTTAAATTCCAAGGAAAATAAACAAATAAATTACTAAAATTAGAGACAACATGTTTTCCTATTTTAAATAGGTATTAATTGCCAAAATATAAATTTTGGGGTATTACACTTTCTTTCCTTTTCCCATTCAGATATGATTAAATATGTGTGCAACAGTGGATATAAGCAAGTCTCTCTCTCTCTCTCTCTCTCTAATAAAACAAAGTTAGACATCTCAACAGACAACTATTGATAAAGAACATTATTGTGATATTGTAATACCCTAAAATCTGAATCATGATAAGTATCATAATTTAATACATAATACCTATTGGAAATAGGTGAATATGTGATCTTAAAGCTAGTATAGTATTTATCTTATTTTCTAAGGTAAATTCTATTAAAAATAGAAGAGATAAAGTGCCAAACAAGCCCTAAATGCCATAGGAGTCGTAAAATACTATGATAAATCCTGAGAGGCAATAAAATAATTATTAAAAATTAGAAAGTATGTTGTCTCTAATTTAGGGAATTTTTAGGATTATTTCCCTTGGAAAATAATAAAGCGAAATTAAATATTATTTTGGGGGACATAAGTTGTCCAATGATTTTTAATATTTTTCATGGAGCATAAAATACCAATGTAAGTAAAATAGTTGTGAGATAATGTTTAATTCTAATTAATAAAATTATCAATAATTAGTAAGTGATTAGATAAGTATTTAATGGCTAATTGTTTAGGAAATGAATAAGGTGGTGTATAAGGGTTTAATTAGCCAATGGATTAATTATTAATTAAGTTAATTAGGGCATAATCTAAATGATTAAAAAAAGTTGAAAAGTCAACATTTTGGGGGAGGGGCAGCCGAAATATTAGAAAGAAAAATGAGAGAAAATGTAGTGTGAATGCACAAAGAGGTTTAAAGGAAACTTAGTGAAGAAGTTGTTGAAAAAGTGGTGAAAAAGCAAATAGGATAAATGAGAACCGATAGGAATTAAATCCTAACTTGAAATCCTTGGATTAAGTGGTAAACAACTGGACATATTATGAATCAGTGAATTTTTGTCCCGAAGTTGTTGTTACCCAAAGTAATTTCCGTAACCGACGGCGTTTATCCGAAAATGTTCGGCAGGCAACGAAATGTTCGAATGGGATCAAAAATTTAGTTAACCCAGACATTTCTAAAGAGGAAGAATAGACCTTCGAGGCTATGTTCTTGGATTTCTGAGATTCTTCAAGATTACGCGATTAGAACACCGATCAGGGAACTTTATCGGTAGAAACTCATAAAGCTGGGGAGTGACATCACTTGTGTGACATCATGGGGAAGATGTCATTGTTGGGAGAATGACATCATCAACTTGTTGGAGAAGTTTTGGAAGATTACCAAAATGCCCTCACATAAACTCTATAAATAGGCCAACTTCCTTTGCATAATTCTCACACCAAATTGCCTTAGCAATTTCGAATCTAGAGAGAAGGAAGAGAGAAGGAGGAGCTTTGGAGAAATTTGTAGCGAAGCCCTGGGTAATTTCTTCGGTACCGAGTCTTAAGCTTTAGTCTTTCGTTCGGTAGTTATAGTAGAAATGCTAGTTTAGTCTTTAATCTTCCAAGTTAGTTTAGATATCATGTTTTAAGGTTAAATATGATATCTAATTTCGAAAATATGTTGGAGTAAGAGTTATGTTGAAATTTTGGAAGATTAGAGTCAAAATAGCGAAGCTCTGGCGAAATTCCGCCAATTAGGGGAGTCAGGGGTAAAATGGTCATTTTTGACTAAAATGACTGTTATGATGATTGTTTAGTAACAAATACACTATTGTCCTTATAGGATACCTGTGAGTACATTCTGACCAACGATTGTACCGTATATCGTCAATGAAGGTACGTTCGCGTACTGTAATAATAACTCTAATGTTTATTGTATGCGTATATGTGCTATGTGTATGGTATGCTTATATGAGGTAGTTGTTAGCTCTGTGATATGTTCATGTACTGTTGTTATGCTTGCTGGGTATTGGGATACGATTGCTAGGTGTGAAACGATTGCTAGGTGTGAAACGTATGCTAGGTGTGACACGATAGCTAGGTGTGACACATTTTGCTAGGGGGTTATGTGTTGTTGGGATATGTTTGTTTGCTGTATGATTATTTGTAATGCATATGTTGTGTATGTAAATATGAGGTTAACCGTTACCTGAGGTCCGGTGCGGACCTCAGCTCTTAACATAGCGTCAGGGTCGGGAGGACTAAGGACGAAGGAGAAGGGAAAGCAGGATGCATAGAGACTCGGCTAAAGATTATCTTTTGTTGCCACGGCATGGGTATTGCGAGGGAGACACTTCTGTTGTTATTTACTTTAAAGAAACTCTCGGTTATCGTACCGTCTCTGTAATTAGCCAGTGGGCATTTTGAATATATATATCAGTTATACTCTTGCTCCGATGCTCTACTTTGATGAAAAAAATTTATACTGCTTTTGAAAAACGGGATGTTACAGATTTCACCCATAAAAATTAATTTCATTTATAAGATAAATATGGTTCCCAATCTCATTAGGAATCTGCACTAGAAAATGAAAGCCACTCGTTGAATTGAGAATCTCATACAGGTCCGTAGGGACATGTGAGGTTTGCAAGATGACACATAATGGAACGTATTCTTCTTAACTTGTGATGAAAGGGAATGCCAAGATATTTGCCTAGGTCGGCTGCTAGTGTAAAACTTATTATTTCTTCTGATTTTTAATATAAAACATATTTCCTAATTTGATTAGATTAATAATGTTAGTCAAATTTATTCTTCTTACTCTCTTGCATGTTTTTGGTGGGTTGAGATTTTTGAGATCCAACAAATGGATTCTTATGATATATGAATTATCTTAATCTTACATTATATAGTACGTAGTAGTTTAAGAGGAGTAAAGGAAGGTCAATATATATTGTATATATGTTATACATATGAACCAACAAAAAGATTTTTTGTTTTCTTTTAGAAACCATATGTTCAGTTACATGCTACATACATACATATATACATAGAAGTGAGATAATTGTTGGGAGAGATCAAACCTTTTTTTTCTTTTTTCTTTTTTCTTTTTTTTTTGGGGAATTGAGTGATTTTACCACTTATTGATGCTTCATGCGCTTGCTGAAGGATAAAGTGCCATAAAGATTTTTATATTACTCACTCTGTGGATCCTTAGTATAGGACTTACTTGGGAAATTGTTCTTGGTCCCAAATATAAAATCTATTTATCAATATTTTTCTAATTTACTCTATTGATCGATGCTCTCTCAACAATAATTAAGTAATAAAAAAGTGGAGGGAATCAAAGAAGATAATTTGGGTGTTTTGAGAAAAAAATATGTCATATTAACTAACTTTCTTAATCTAATTAATTATCAGAAATATTTTATTAGACTTAACAATAACAGTAACAATAATTCAATTCATTCCTAAATTTGCATTCTCCTCCTCTGCAATTAGATTTGCATCTCGTGTTGCACTCATCATCCTCACAAGTTGGTGCGTCATAATCGTTGAAGCATTATTCTTCACTATTTTTTGCCAACATTATTCTTCACTACTTACTTCCGTATTCCCTGAATAATACATAACTCAGCAATATGTATGACACAATAATTTGTTAAAAGAGATTAGTAATATCTAATTAACCTACCAGTAGAACAAAACAGCACCAAAAACAAAGAGAAGCAAACCTGATGATGATAACATGCGAATGATGAAAAACATGATCACGTAGAGAGATTTTGCAAAAACCATGCATATTAAAATATTACTATTATGTTTTAGGAATATTCACGACTTCTCCCTAATTATCACTGTCAAAAACTATTTTATCAGTACTAAAGAATATACTTTTAACATCCGTTTTTAGGATCCTTAGACCACTGTTTTCAAGGGTAATGTATACAATGGCGGATCTTGGGATAAATATTTTGGGGGGGGGGGCAAATATTTATCCCAAGATTGTAATATTCGGCATAGACCGGAAAATATAGAGGAGTGACAAATCCAGTTTGAGTTGTGAAGACAACAAATATATCTATTACTATCATTTCTCACCGACTGCAAACAAAATCAAAGAATGAAAAACAAAGAAGGAAATAAAGAAAGAAACAAGAAAATAATTTATCAAATTCAACAATTTCAACGAAATTTATCAATTAGGAAATTTCTTATATTAGAAAAGAATCAAGACCAGACAAAGTAAATATGGAGTTGAATTAGAGCAAAGAAATAAGATGAGAGATTTTACCTGTAGCGAGCAAGAGCCAAAAAATCACAAATGAGTTATCAAGGAAATTGGGAGAATAACAGCGCGTTCCTTGCTCTTATTCTCGTTATTGAGTTATCAAGAGAAATTGGGAGAATAATAGAAACGTGCCCAAGCCCTAATGTCTAACGTTTGTGAGTGGGACTGCGGGAGGGAATGAAAAGGGGGGAAATGTTTTTAAAAAGAATTGGGGGCCAAAGGAGTATGATTATCCAACCTTCATGTTGAATTTTACGCCAAAGGGTGTGAAAATGATATGAGTGATGCTAATGGACTTTTGACATAATTAGAATAATTAATCAATCAATTAATCACATACATTTAATTTCTCATTGTCCATTAAATTTAATTAATTGGTTGAACAATTCCCACATTCTGTAGCTTAAACCAAAAGATCCCACATTCCCACATTCAATTTGCATGATTAATTTTTTTGGGGGGGGCCATGGCCTCCTCTGGCCTCATCAAAGATCCGCCACTGAGTGTATATGAGTGTTATTGAAAGTTTTAAAATAGACATATATTTTTAAACTGTTGTTATAAGTTACTTTCAATTATTGTTTTCATAAAATAGTTATTGTAAGTAAGAACATACAACGTCGATTTTATGTAAAATCGTTATTGTAATCAACTTAAAACAAGACTTAGAACGATTTTTCTTAAAAAAAAAAAAACAGTCGTTGTAAGTCTGAGTTACAACGACTGTTTTCAAGAATATAAATGAGTTATTAAGTAAAAAAACATTTATTATATACTAAATGCATTTATCATTGACTTTTTATTTAAAGAAATATATGTCGTAAATATTAATATAGAGATATAATGCGGTTCATGTATTACTACCTCAGTTTTAAATATTTATCTGTTATTATAATATTTTGTTTCTCAAATTTGTCTTTATTTTGCTTTTGGTCCTTCAAGTTTCAAACTAAGAATTTTGGTCCTCAAGAGGCAAAGTAGTTCATGTTTTTATTATAAGGATTAATATTTTAAACAAAATAAAATTTGAGGAATCAAAAGCTATTGTTTGAAACTTGAAAGACCAAAATTTAAATGAGGGCAAATTTGAATGAACAAAGATTGTGCTCTATTTATCTTTAATACCACTGTCATAAATCATCCATTATATACCGGTGGATAATAATGAGTTTATTGTGAAGCATGGGCTTTAGATTTCAAAAGGCATTAATAGCCTCTGCTCTTCTTCCCTCTAGCTTATCAAATAGATTTGGCTCGTATTATAATAAGTGACTAATTTCATGATAAATAAAATGAATTTGAAGGATAAAAAGTTCATTATCTCTAAAATATTTTTCCATTGTACATACAAAATTGTATTTAATTTTTTTATTTATCGAATAGAGAGTTGCATACCCAATGTAACATCCCGTTTTCAAAAAGCAGTATATTTTTTTTTCATCAAATATCATTTCAAAATCATCAGAGTAGAGCAACAGAGCAATTGAGTAACTGATATGTATATATAAAACGTCGTAAGTCTGGCTAATTACAACAACAAAAGGAAGGCTTCCGCCGGAACATCAAAAGGGAAGTCTTCAGCCGGATCTTCTATGCGGACTGCTTGCCTCTATCCTCGGTCCTCCCGACCCTGAAGCTATGTTAAGGGCTGAGGTCCAATGCATACGGACCCTGTGTAACGGTTAACCTCATGTTTATATATACATATACGAGACAACGAGCATTCACAATATCACAAAGACATACAATCGCTCTATCACAACCAATGTAGACATATTGCCCCAAAGATGCGACATATTGCCCCCAAAGATACAAATATATTGCCCCCAAGATACGGACATATTGCCCCCAGCATTCAGACATATCTTCTAACCTCTATATGCACTCAACATTATAACATCTCTACACATACAACATATATATGCATACCATAAACATCAGCGTTAGTGTTAACGCGAACGTACCTTCGTTGACGGTGAAACGGTATGCGACGCTTGATCAGAACGTAATCAGGGATATCCTATCAAGATAACAACGTATTTGTTAAGGATCTATCATTACGATGGACATTTTAGTCATAAATGACCATTTTACCCCTGACCCCCTAATTGGCGGAATTTCGTCAGCACTTCGTTACTTTGACTCTAATCTTCCAAAATTTCAACATAACTCCTACTCCAACATGATTTTCGAAATATATATCATATTCAACCTTAAAACATGATATCTAAACTAACTTGGAAGATTAAAGATCAAAACAACATTTCTACTATAACTACCGAATCGAAAACTAGAACTTAAAACTCGGTACCGAAGAAATTACCCAGAGCTTCGCTGCTTCTTACTCCGGGCTCCTCCTTCTCTCTACCCTCTCTCTAAAACCGAATTGCTCAAGTGAATTTGTGAGGAATGAAGAGCAAAGGGGTGTCCTATTTATAGGCAAAGGTTATGGATTTCAACCGTTGGATCTTCGTTCGTATCGATGGCTCAGAGGAGGTAGATGTGGCCTCTTTGAACATCACTCATTCTCCTCGTTTCTCCACCACAAAAACGTCCCCCTATGTCATCTTTTCCAAAAGTGAAGTCATCCTGATGATGTCATCTTGTGCTTTATGGTATTCAACCCATAAAGTTCCCTGTTTGGTGTTCTAATTGCGTAATCTTGAAGAATCTCAGAAATTCCTTAGCATAGCCCTGAAGATCTAAACTTCCTCTTTAAAAGTATCTGGGCTAACTAAATTTTTGATTCCATTCAGGGTATTCCGTTGCCTGCCAAAGATTTTCGGATAAACGTCTTCGGTTACGGAAATCGCTTCGGGTAACGTCAATTTCTGGACAAAAATTCACTGATTCATAAAATGTCCAGATGTTTATCAACTCATACCCAGATATTGAGTTATGATTTATTTTCCATAGTTTCTCCTTTCTACTATCTGTCCTTCTTCCTTTTCGTCTTATTCCCTAAGCATTTCGCCGGTTACGGAAATGACTTCGGAGACAGCCCACTCCGAGATAAAAATACACTTGTCCATAATATGCTCTGACCTTAGAAACCTAGTTCATGGTTCTCTAGATAGGATTTAATTTCTATCGGTGGTCATTTATCCTATTTGCTTTTTACACAAAATATCACAATTTTATATTAATATTAAATTGCAACTTGCATAGAAATATCATGATATTATTTTGTTGCAAATCTTATCCCTTTAGCTTCAAAATTTCGGCCAGCACTTTATATATATATATATATATATATATATATTTATTTTATTTTTCTGTTTTAACTTTATTTATATTATATTTAATTATCTAATATTTATTTTCCCCAAAATCCTCTCATTGGTCCATTTCTTTTAACATGGATTTAGACTTTTAAAATTACTAGAATAATTCTAAACCTTTGATTTTACTTTTCAAGATTACATCTTAACCCTTAGTAATTATTTAATTTATCCCATTTGATTAACAAGTCTAATTAGTGCCTTAATCACATGATTAATAACTTTTTAGGATTAGAGATTTTCATGTACCTAATCTCAAATATTTTTCTTAATCTTCTCCAATTAATTAGAAAATATATTTTATGCTAATTTTAGCCATAAACCACTAATTAAAGGGTTTTACATAATTTACCATGATTATTCCCTTGTTTATGCTTAAATAATTAGCCAATAATTACTTAATTAATCCCTTACTAATTGCTGACAATTTTCTTATTTAGGATTAATTATTTTCTCACAACTATTGCACTGACATTGGTATTTTATGTCCCATGCAAAATATTAAAAATCATGGGGTCAATTATGGCCCCACAATACTTTTTGATTTTTCCCTCATTATTTTCCAGGGAAAATAATCCCAAAAATTCCCTAAATTAGAGACAACATACTCTCTAATTTTTAACAATTATTTTGTTACCATTTACGATTTATCATGATATTTTCAGGGCATTTTATGGCCCCCAAACTCACTTAGGGATTTTGACCCTTTATTTCCTCTAATTTCATTAGAAATTTCCCTAGAAAATAGAATAAGTATTCTACAAGGTTTTGACACCACATATTCACCTATTTCCAATAGGTTTTATGTATTAAAATATAATATTCCAGATAAATAATTATCCGGGTATTACACCCAATACTTGTTCTTTGATCAAATCAACAAAATACATCTAACGAGTGCCCATTACTCCCAAAAAAAAGACTTTCAGCGACCACTTTCGGCGGCAACAATAGTGTCACACTGAAAGGATTAACTTTTAGTGGTGACATATTTTGTCGTTGATGAAAGTCTAACTTTCAGCAGCAACTTTATGTTGTCATTATATTGCTGAAGGTATGACATCTCTAAAGTTGTTTATTTATGTAGAGAAACACAATACTCCCTCCTATCTTTAATATCAAACATAGTTAACTAATTTGATTTTATTAGGTTAGTTAAGTTAATTATTATGATATGTATTTTCTATAATACTGTAGTCATCTTCTTTAATTCCCTCCATTCCTCTCCTCATTGGTTATTATTGAGAAATCATTAATAGGGAAATTATGAAAATATTGACAAATATGAAAAATATATTTTATATTTAGGATCAAAACTAAGCCAGCTCCTCAAATATGTCATATATGAAGTACCAGAGGGAGTAAATTTTTTTATTTTTATTTTTTATTTATTGAAGAGAGCACATGCATTAACCAGTTTTATAAGAAATTACAAATACTATGTAAGGACTTGATAGAAAGACAAAAAAACTACAAAGATGTAATTAAAACTATGTGAAACTATAAGGACCTGATTAAAAATTGGTTGAAATTATATGGACTTGTAAGATTGGCTATCCCTATTTTTTACCATACAAAACATGACTTTGTTTATTAGTTAATATTTTCCTTTTTCATTCTCTTGTTACCAGTGGCATCAATCTGTCATGCAAATTCATGGGGATGGAGCCTCTTCATCATGAATGCATGTTCCAACCAACAATACACTCATGAAGAAACAACCTATAGTGAATGTGAAATTGAGCACAACACAACCAAAGAATGTGACTAATCAGTCATCTGATTCAAAGTTTATTAACTATATAAACCTTTACAACATTCTTGAAACTTCAATTCTGGGACAAAAGAGAGGATTATTAGGATGGTTGAGATGCCCATAGATACGTTTGAGCCTGCAAAGTTTAAGCTCAATAGTATTCTAAAGGGTTCTGGTTCTCTTCTAGTGCCAGTGATGTGTTTCCCACCAAGGTTTGTCAATGTGAAAGAATCCTAAGGGTCATGCATCAATCCCATTGGATAAGCGTCTGGTGGTGAGAGGCCTTCAAGATGTTCAAAATTTCAAATCAATTATAAATTTGTAAAGCTTTTCGAGACATTATATGTTGCAGAGGAGAAGGCTAGAGAAGCCATTACTACTAAGAACAAGATCCAAGAGGAGATGCGTTTGAAGGAGAAAAAACAAAAAAGAGTATCAGGAGCTTAGAGTTTTGGTTCATAGGACCAAGGTCCAAGAGGAGGTGATTTTGAAGGAGAAAAAAACGAAAAAGAGTATCAGGATTGGAGCTTAGAGCTTTGGCTTAGAAAGCATGTTCAAAGAGAAAAATCATGGCATGACGAAGACTAGCAATTTTAGTGGCAGTAGTTGATATAATTTAAAATTTTAAAGGTTAGGGAGGTGATAATATGTAACTGAGCTAAAGTTTAAGGGAGTTTCAGGCAATCTAGCATATTTTGTATACACAAATACAATATTTTTTTAGTTGACAAAAGGTAAGCTAGAGTAACATGAAAAGGTAATAGCGGAATAGTATTCAATTATTTAGTGAGAAAATTAAAAAGTAAATAATACATTGACAAGCTGTTTAATACAAGAGATTTTGGGGGAAGGGAAGAGAAATTTTGATAAGGTAGATTTAAGAAAATTTGATGAGTGGGGTTATACAATTTTAATAAAGAGGAGATAAGATGTAGGATAAAAAAGAGTAAAAAAATTTAATTAAAAACTTTGAATCCCACTCCTCTAATTCTTTTAATTATAACTTATAAAAACCTTTTTTCCATACGTCCAAACAAGTTGTACTAAAATAACCCCTAAATATTTATCTTTACACACATCCGTAGAATGCATATTTTGATTGTTGACTTGTAATTATCATTTTTTTATTATAGTCAATAACTAGTTAATAAGTCATTTGATAAGTGGGATTGTGCCCCACGTACACATTACACATTACACTCCCTTTCCCATGTAAGTGTGATAAAATATGTGTAGTGAATAAGTCTATTATTTATCTCCTTTTATTCTCATGCATGTTTTTGGTGGTAGGATGAGATTTTAAGGTCCAACAAATGGATTCTTATGATATATGAATTCTCTCAATCACACATGATTTAGTAGCTTAAGAGGAAGAGTAATGGAAGATTTATGGTAGTCGGATTGAATAATACAAACTCGATCCCCTTTAAATAAAGTTGAAGGAGTAATTTCTCAGTTGAGCCTGATTCTCATGACAATATATGATAGTTGGTACCATATATAGTTGTATGAGAGAGACATATATAGATATTGGGTGAGATATTGGGAGGAGGGAGGGAGGGAGGGAGAGGGAGGGAGGGAGGGAGGGAGGGAGGGAGGGAGGGAGGGAGGGAGAGAGAGAGAGAGAGAGAGAGAGAGAGAGAGAGAGAGAGAGAGACTAATTCTTATAATTGTACGTATATTTTATAATACATATGAATAACTAACAAAGCATTAATATTTTTTTTTAGAGAAACCACACACACACACACATATTCAGTAGTCACATACTACACACATATATATATTAAATATATATAGAAACCGGCATGGAGAGGTCCAAAGTATTGGCAAATGTGGGTGTTGACTTTAACAGTAACAATGACAATAATGCAAGCCATTCCTAATTTTGCATGCTCCTCCTCTGCAACTAGCTTTGCATCTTGTGTTGCAGCTATCATTTCTGCAATTAGGAGTGTGATAATCCCGACAGCATTTTATTCCTTCAACTCCATCCATAATACCTGAAATATTAAATATAAATTAGGTTCATATTATTTGCAATTTGCATTTCCTTAATAATATTTATCAGTAAATAATTTAATAGCTTGAATACGGAAACGAATATGAATTGGATGCAATTCAAAAAAAAAAATGCAGAACAATGAAGCAAGATAGAAAGAAAAGTAGACCTGTTGATAATATGGTAATTAGAAAAAACACAAGATAGAAGGTTTTTGCAGATGAAGACATTTTGAAAAATCAATTACTTGGTAATTGGTATATTAATGATGTTGCTAAGAATTCTGGGTATGCTATTTATACTGTGCTTGGAGCTTAGTTATTCAGTTTAGCACAACATCTTCAGTTACCTAATTAGCTTGTTTTAGAATGCAAATAATCCTTATTTTATATTTCAGTTAATTGCGTAGGTTTCTAGTCAATAAGATCTGAAATAGTATTCAGCAACTGATTTGAAATCGAATTTACTATTTTTGGTTGTCTCTCGTTGTGTTGGGGGAAAAATAAACTGGAACATATAATTTAATATACATAATATGAAAGCAAGTGAAAAGACTTTTGATGAAATGAAAAATCAGAAAGGAAAAGAGAATATATGAAGGATAAAAGGAAATATAATTAGGTGTTAAAAGCATATTAATTTGGTGTGTCTGAAAACAAAATATCAGTAATCCGATCCAAAGAGACTATCTCTATTTTATATGTGTATTTCAATAATGAAACACAATACTTAAGACTCCAAGAGACATGATTACCCCTCAACCATCTTCTTCTTGACTCTAATCTCTATGGCAGAGAAACAATATGGTACAAGACACTATAAATTTTGAAAATATATCTAAATTAAGATAGCTTCTGTAAATTTCAGGATTGAGCATTAATCAATCAGGATAATTCAATCCAAAAGTATGCAAGTTGAGATTGAAAAAAGTTAAATAGTATTAAAAAAGAGTACCCATCACCCCCTCTATTTTACCTCAATTACATAAACCTCTCATCTATTTTAAAAACATTTATAAATCTTGCTTGAAATTAAAATATATTGCATAAATGTCTCTCGTATATTTGAGATTTCATTTCTATCTACACAAACCATTAGTTAACCGTTAAATTTAACTTTTAGACTTTGTTTTGACCAAATAATGCCTGTTTTTAAGTTCACATGAGGTTTTATTTTAGTCCTTTAAGTTTATAAATTGCATTTTTAGTCCTTAAAGCTTAACATTGTTAATATTATTAAAATAAAATGCTGACTAAGCAAAGTTAAGTGGTGATTATGTGATACTAACGAAACTAGCTTAAATTTCTTAAAAAAATTCAGATTCTAATTGTTATGGTGCAATACTCTGCAATAGTGAGAAAGGGAGAGGAGGTCAAGGAGAAAAATGGGTTAATAATCGATTTTTTTTTCTATAACATTATTTTAATTAAAATCAGAATTTTATTTTAAAAAAAATTATGCTTGATTCATCAGGTTTGCCCTGTTACCACTTAACCGTTTTTTTTTTATATATACAAGGAAAGATAAAAACAAATGAAAGATAAAACAAATCGAAAGAAACTGAAAGAGATTAAAGTCTCAGGCCTCTCCTGTCATGTTGTACTCCCACCAGATCAGCAACAAGGAAGCAATAGAGACCAAAAGGGGGATCTGAGAAATGGCTTTCATCCGAAGACTCCATATGCGACAAAGCAAAATTAGCCAACCAATCTGCACACTGATTGTCTTCCCATAGAACATGGATGTATCGTATAACCCACTGTCTACGGGTGACTGCTCATATCCGAGACACCAAATGGGAATCACGAGCTGCATTACCTTCTTTCGATAGTAATGCAATGACTTATTGACAGTCACTTTCAACAACTACATGCCTCCAACCTACCTCCCATGCCATCTCTAAACCTCTCAAAACTCCCTATGACCCAGCTAACAATGTTGAGCACCTTCCAAGACGTGTAGAGAATCCTCCAAGCCACTTACCAGAGAAGTCTCGCAACAAACCCCCACAAGCCTCCACCTGTTCTACACCCTTTGATGCCCCATCTGTATTAAGTTTCACAAATGGAGCTTCTGGAAAGGACCAGCAAACATAAGAAGTTTCGCGCTGGGACCCCCCTTCGGCAATTCTAGTTTTTGATTCTCCCAATAACTAAAGAATGGGCCTCAGACAATATTTACTATTTGCATCTTGCGTGTTATGAATAAATTCATTTCGCCAATTCAAAATAAACCAGCAAGAGACAATAAATAATTCATGCAAAAAAAAACACCTATAGTAATTTTATCACTCTTCCAATTCTCCGTTACCCATTCAATCCAATTGTAGCTAAAAAAGTATTGGGAGTGATCAACATGTACCAACTCGTACCAGAAATCACGAACCACCTGACAATCTCTAAACGCGTGTAGACCGATCTCTGCTTCTTGATGACAAAGTGGGCAAAGACCATCGTTTTCAGACCAAACACGGATCCATGACCTCAAAAGGAGCCTCTAATGGAATAATTTCCAGCCAAAAATTTGTATTCTATGTGGACCCACCCACTTCCATAACTTTATCCATATAAAAGTAAAAAACCTAAATCTAGACATTAAGGTGATGATCCCCAAAACTGAATGCGGAAAATTTCAGTTAGCCCCCTTGGTAGCAAAATAATTTCAGTAAGCCCCCAACACTTTCTGAAATTTCACTGCACCCCCATGATCAAAATGAAATTAATTTTTATGGGTGAAAAGATAATAATCCCCTTCTTTTACTTTTGTAGAAGAGCATTTACAAGATAAATCAGGGAATTTGCAAGATAAATAAAGAGATTTACAAGATAAGTAAAGGAACTCGAAAGAACATAAGTAAATAAAAATATTTTGGTCATTTAATTTACAAGACAAATATGAAAATTTACTAGACAAACATGAGCATTATTTAAAAGGCAAATAATGATATTTACAAGACAAATAAAAGGATTAATAAAAACCTTGAGAGTTAAAAACATTTTGACCTTTCACAACACAAATATGGGCATTTATTAGGCAAATAAAGGAATTCATGTAATACCTTGAATTTCCCTTTTATCATAAACCTTGTATTTTAGTAATATTTGGCAAAATACAAAGGTGACTATGTGTCTCAAAGAATTATAATCTATTGAAAGCACTTGCTCATTTTTTCTTATTAATTCTCTGATGTGCTTATAATTGCGGTGAGATTTGTACTGTCCAAGTATAATTTTAACGGTTCATAATTAAACTTTTTAACTAATAAATTCTACGTAAAAATGATTTTACTAAAAAAAAAAGTGACAGCTAAAAGCTTATCTTCATTTTAGAATTTGTACATAATAAAATAAATTTTTTTAAAAAATATAAAAGTAAAAAACTTAAATCTAGACATTAAGGTGATGATCCCAAAAACGAAATGGGAAAAATTTCAGTTAGGCCCCTTGATAGCAAATTAATTTAAGTCAGCTCCCAAAACTTTTGAAATTTCACTGCACCCTCCTTGGTCAAGATAAAATTAAGTTTTATGGGTGAAAGATAATAATCCCTTCTTTTACTTTTGTAGAAGAGCATTTACAAGATAAATAAGGGAATTTACAAGATAAATAAAGGGATTCAAAAGAACATAAGGAATTTAAAATATTTTAGTCATTTAATTTTCAAGACAAATATGAAAATTCACTAGACAAATATGAGCATTATTTACAAGACAAATAAAAGAATTAATAAGAACCTTGGGAGTTAAAAACAATTTGGCCATTTACAAGACAAGTATGGCATTTCTTAGACAAATAAAGATATTTACAAGACAAATAAAGTGATTTAAAACAACCTAAGGAATTGAAAACATTTTGGAAATTTACAAGACAAATATGAAAATTCACAAGACAAATGTGAGTAAATACAAGACAATTAAAAAAATTTATAAGACAAATAAGGTAAGGGCGTCATTGTCTTTTCTCCAACAAAAATTAATTTCATTTTTGCCTATGAAGGTGCAATGAAGTTTTAAAAAGTTTTAGAGTTGACTGAAATTAATTTTCTATAAGGGGGCTAACTGAAATTTTCCCAACTAAATATTCTGTGCACCTGTGCCCCACAATCCAACACCCAAATCCGTGCTCCTCCGTCCCTATAGGCCTATATACACACACTTTCTGTAACACCCCAAATCTCATACCTTAAATCGTGTCGGGTGACACTTGGTTTTAGAAAATTCAACAGAGTTTGAGGTGCTACATCAGAGTACTATGGAAACGGAGAGCGTGTACTAATAATTGGACAATGAGTAACTGAAATAAAATACCCCGACATATGATGATGTCAGGCGTATGCTGGTTAAATTGAAAATCCCGAAGGAATATTCATGTGATACAATAGTACAGAGCCTCGTATAATTACATTTCCCAAAAAGTAACTATACAATCTAGACCAAGCCTTAACTAGACTTGGGGCAATGAACCTAACTCAGTTAATCGAACAGAATGGCCAGGTTAGGTGTCTATCATGGGAGCCTCACTGAGTTCACGGCGACTTATTGGTTGTCCCATATAGACTAGCCCTGCCTTCATCACCAAACTGTTCTTAGTAACCTTATTAGATCCATGCCTGACAATAGGCTTTGATAATCTTCTTCCGGCTCCTGCCTCGACCGGTGCATTATTACGACTTTGCCCCTTGGCCCCTCTTTAAGGCTCTATCTACCGGTGCCTTCTATGTTCCTTGATCCCTTCCTGTACTATTTGTTAAGACTGAGGTCCAATGCCCACCGGACCTCAGGTAACGGTTAACCTCATGCTTATATAAACAATATATATGACAAATATTCATGACATTTCAGCATTAATTACTACAAAAGCCTATAACAGATGTAGGAAATATATAATCAGATATGTAAGGTAATAACAATACAATCAGATGTAAAGTTATTTAGTCTACACTATTCACTAGTGCCACGATGTACGATCATGTCCTCAGCGCTAGGAAAACTTAACGGTATTAATATGACTATAGCCCGTGTAAACTGAATGTATAAGTAGTGATCTAAGTCCCATACCTTAGTCACAGTGCATGACCCAAGACCAGGTCTTGTACATGTCTTTATGAAATTATCTATCACATATAAATATACTATAAGCATCAGAGTAAGTGTTACAGTACGCCGCGAACGTACCTGCGTTGATGAATATGGTACGTCTGTCGGTCGGAACGTGATCACAGATATCCTATAAGGATAATGTCACATATATATATATATATATATATATTTTTTTTTTTTTTTTTGATATCAAAAAGTTTTGGAGGGGTTCGACATCAGTCCCCCACCAAGGCCAGGGCACGGCCCCGGGCTCTATGAGCACTTACTGGAGACTTACGAGATCGCCTACCAAAGGAGTCCCAGCGACGGCAGAGGGGATCGAACCCACGACCCAAGGGCCTAGTCCTGGATCCCTTACCATCTATGCCAACTCACATTGGCAGATAATGTCGTATTTATTAATTCATAATCCATATCCTAACAGATATTCTAGTCATAAATGACTATTTTACCCTTGACCTCAGAAAAATCGCTAACCGATAAAATTTCGCCAGAGCTTCGCTACTCCGACTCTTAACTTTCAAAAACTACATTCCTATCATGTTTTTACCTCGTCAGGAATCTTTCAATGCAATGAGGCATAAAAACAAGAATAGGAATTCTACTTCCTACTTCCTAGATCAAACTAACATTTATACTAAGAACTACTAAACTAAAGACTAGAACTTAAAAGCTAGCTTACCTCTTGAAGAACTTCCTCCTCCTTCTTGCTCCCACTTCTCTCTAACTTCTCTCTAACTCTTTAGAATGAGTTTTGGTGTGAGAATTCCAAATGAGAGAATGGCCTATTTATAGAAAAAGTGTATGGCACTTTGGTAGTTTCTTTGAACTTCCTCTACTCCAATTTCAACCATTGGATCTAGGGTTAGAATGAAGCTCCCATCCTCACCCTCCATTCCCTCCAAACGTCCCTTTCTCTCTCTTCCCTATCTCTTCACTTTTGCCAAGCCTTGTTGGCCACCCTCTTCATCACTTGTTTTACTTTTTTGCATTTGTTGGCCAAACTTCCTCCATGTTTCAATTAGCATGTGCTCACAAATATTCTTAGAGGTAAAGTTTGAAGTTTATGTTGTCTCTTGAGAAGCACTTGAAATAACAAGAATTATGGTTCAATTTGGTGTTTTTACTAGCCCTTTAGTCATTTTAGGATTAATCCCGAAAGTTACGGAAATGACTTCGGAGATAACCTACTTCGAGCTAAAAATACACTTGTTCATATTTAGTCCTTATATTTGATCTATAGTTAACACATTTCAAGACACAATTTATTTTCTATCGGTTCTCATTTACTTGTGTCCTGAATTAATCCTAATAGCTTTTGAACTCAAAATATCTTCTCCTTCTCTCTCCAAAACCCTTGGCCCTCACTCTTCCACATCACTCTTCTCTCTCCCACACACACACACACAAAAAATCGTCCCCCCCCTTTTGATTTTATTATATATTTTTTCTTATTTTGTTATTTAATTAATATTATATTATTTAGGAAATTTCTCATTGGTTGATTTCATTTCACAAGGATTCTACTTTATGGTTGAATTTAAACCTTTAGATCTAGCTTTATGAGATTTAATCCTAGCCATTGATTTTGGTTTGACTTGTCAAAGTTGATTAATAAGTCTGATTAGTGTCTTAATCTTATGCTTAATAATCTTTAACATATCCTCTGTTGATCAATTAGGCTTTAGAGATTTTATGCAATTAATCTTATACATTTCTTAATCATTCCTAATTAATTAGCAATTATCTTTATGCTAATCTTGACCATTGGTCTCTAATTAGGGTCATACATCCCTAATTGTGCCTTTAAAACATGTTATTCAATTAACTATGAAAGCTTTTGGAGTTAATCTAATAAATGAAGATTTAATTATCTACTAATTGTTGGAAATTTTCTTTAATTGGATTAATTATTTTCTCACAACTTTTGGGTTTACTTTGGTCATTTATGAACCATGCATTATTTTAAAAATCATAGGGCAACTTATGTTCCCTAAAATAAAGTTGGGTTTTTACCTCTTTAAATTCCAAGGAAAATAAACAAATAAATTACTAAAATTAGAGACAACATGTTTTCCTATTTTAAATAGGTATTAATTGCCAAAATATAAATTTTGGGGTATTACACTTTCTTTCCTTTTCCCATTCAGATATGATTAAATATGTGTTCAACAGTGGATATAAGCAAGTCTCTCTCTCTCTCTCTCTCTCTCTCTCTCTCTCTCTCTCTCTCTCTCTCTCTGTAACATCCCATGTTTGAAATGCGGAATTTTTTTTTTTTTTCAAACAAACAATCAGAGTGGAGAAATAGAGCGAAAGAGCATTTGGATTCTTAGCCAAAACAAAGAACCATTGTGTAACATTGTATAGATTACAGTAGTCCTAATGTTTAGAAAGGAACAACAGATAGAAACAGAAAGCGGAAAGGAATGCGTAAAGCGATAAAGATAGAAACAGTCTTCAGCTGCATGCCTACTCCGGGGATCCGTGGTCCTCCCGACCACTGAAGCTACAAATGAGATTCAATTCAACGTATTGAATCTCGGGTAACGATTAACCTCATACCCAAACAATACGGTATACGGACAACGAGATATTTCTAGAGCTAATACAACAAGATATCATAAGCATACTAGAGATGCATGATCATTATGCCGACAAAACATAAGCACGAGCAATATGTAAAGCCCCATAAGGTAAATAACAACAACGGCTTGCACTATTCACCAGTGCCACGATAATTAGTCGTGTCCTCAGCGCTAGGAAAACAAAACGGTGTTATCAAAACTATAACCCGTATAACTGTCTGTATAACGGTCTACGAACATATCATTGACATATAAGTATTTAAGAAGCACAAGATTAGTGTTACAGTACGCGTCCGTACCTTCGTTGGCAACGTTAGGTACTACCGGCGGAAAACGTACTTTCTACGGAGAAACGTGCAAGAATCCTACGGCGGCACGTTGGCAGCGTAACAGAACGGCAGAATCAACGTTTCAGATATCCTATGAGAATAATGTCACTTCCATTAGTAATTTGACATTATAATCGGCATTTTAGGTAAAAATTACCATTTTGCCCCTATACCCCTACTTGGCGGAATTTCGCCAGCGCTTACGCTACATAGGCTATTTTCTTCCCAAAATTTCGCCAGAACTTCGACGCATTTATGATTCTTGAAAATAAAGACTAAAATAGCCCTCCCATATGATACCCAAATCATAAAAATAAAGACTACCCTAGCCTTACTAACTATTGAACTAAAGACTAAAAACTAAAGACCGAAAGACTTACCCGTTGAAGACTTCGCGAACTCCCCCAGAGCTTCTCTCTCTACTTTCTCTCCCTAGATTTTCGGCCAAGGCAAGAAATGAAGAGTGTGTGCAGAATTTTGAAGGAGGGGGGGGGTATTTATAGAAACGGAGGAAGGATTTCGTGTCGGATCAACTTTATGAGAAACGATTCGGGCCAGTTGAACCAAAACTTCTCCTGGCCGACATCAAGGGCTGATGTGGCAGCCTCCCATTGGCCCAAAATTGATGACTAGGCAGTTACTTTATGCCCGGACTGGCCGATTTTCCGATCGGTACCCGATTCGCGTAATTTCGGAAATATCTCAGAATTTTGGACAACCAGCTTTGAAGACCTTCTCTTCCATACTAGAAATGTCTATTCCAACTATTTTTCTGACTCTGCCTAGGTCATTTCCGGATTGACGGAAGTTTTACTGAGAAACGTGACGGTTTCCAAACGAAAATCCGGAAGTTCCAGCTTATAGACATAGATGCACTGATTTCAAATATGCCCATAAAAATTCCCAATTCTTTTTCATATACCGCAACACAACCGTTTTGTACCCTTGGCTATCTGCCCTTTTCTCAGAATTTCTCTATTTCGTCTTATTAGGAAAAAGTCCTATTGACTTCAGAATTAACTTCCGGGAGAGTTTAACGGAAGATAATAACTCACTGATCACTAATATAACTTGACTTTGAAAATCCTATTCCTGACTCTCCAGATAGGATCCGTTCCCTATATTTCATTTTACTATTCACCTTTGTATTATTTAATTAGAGTTTATTATTTTTAAAACTCTTATATTATTATTAAATTGTATTTTCTTTTTCTTTCTTTTTTTTTTTCCTCTTCTTTTTTTTTTTTCCAGCCCTAATTCCGTTTTTTTTTTAATTTAATTTTTAATTTAATTATTTAATTATTTATTTAATTAATTTTTCCAAAAATTTCACAAAATTACCTAATTGGTCCATTCTTGTATTTAGGCCTAAAAATACCTAAACTCAACTATTTTTCATAAAAATTTCCAATTAATTAGTAAATACATTTTTACTAATTTTAAAACAAAAACCACCAACTTTAGGGTTTCATATAATTATTTGTGAATTTCCTTCACTTATGCTTAAGTAATTAGCCCAATATTACTTAATTACTTAATTATCATAACTTGATAATTTTCTTAATTACAATGTCTCATTATCTTCATACTCATGTATTTACATTAGTATTTTCATACCTCTAACATTATTCCATAATTACAAGGGTATTTTGGTCTTTTTACTACTTTTTGAACACTCTTATACAATTTTCCCAAGTTCATATTTTATTAAATTACCATAATTATGGATAATATACTCTCCTAATTCACTTGGTCATTTTACTGCCTTTTAGTATTTTTCCCATAATTTCCTAAGTTGATTACCCTTTCCAGGGCATTTTGGTCATTTTGGCTCTTTGGCCCTTAAATTCCCTAATTTCTTGTAGAAATTCTACCTAGAAAATATGCTATAATTATACAAGACTGGAGATTGAATTTTCACTTATCGAATTATCCAACTTTTATTTATAATATGCCGATAAATATCCGGTATTACATTTCTCCCCCTTACACAAAATTTCGCCCTCGAAATTTAATCTATACTAACTAAACTTCGGGCCATGAACTCGGGTACTTCTCCTTCATGTCACTCTCGGTTTCCCATGTTGCCTCTTCGGGTGTTAAACCCTTCCGGACCACCTTCACTATCGAAATAGTCTTATTTCGAGCCGCTTCTCCTTATGATCAATGATCTGTTCTGGCTCAACGATGAAGGTATTATCATGCCGTACTTCAACATCCTCGTACTCGATGACATGATCATGGTCAGGTTGGTATTTCTTCAATTGTGACACGTGAAAAACGTCGTGGAGATTACTCAGGTTCGGGGGTAAAGCTAACTGATAAGCTACTTCTCCGCGCTTAGCCAAAATTTCGAATGGTCCAACGTACCGTGGACATATCCGGCCCAAGTAACTGCTTTTCGGACGAATCTATCCAGCACAATGGTGATTGACACTTCCGCCCATACAATGCCTCGAACGGGGCCATTTGTATACTAGCATGATAACTGTTGTTATATGCAAACTCAGCTAGCGAAAGATGTTGATCCCAACTTCCTTTGAAATCCAGGGCACATGCTCGCAGCATATCCTCCAGCGTCTGTATGGTTCTTTCAGATTGACCGTCAGTTTGTGGGTGATAAGCCGAACTGAACCTTAGCTTAGTCCCCATACCTTCATGTAATGCTTGCCAGAAACGGGATTTGAATCGTGTATCACGATCAGAGACAATGCTCTTAGGAACACCATGTAATCTCACTATCTCTTTGATATAAATCTCCGCCAATCGTTCCGGAGAATAGTGGATGCTGATGGGAATAAAGTGTGCTGACTTGGTTAATCTGTCAACAACTACCCAAATTGTGTCATGATTTCTGATTTTGGGCAGACCTACCACAAAATCCATGGTTATGTTCTCCCATTTCCATTCCGGCAGCTCTAGTCCTTGCAAAAGACCAGGGGGTCGACGGTGTTCAATCCTTACTTTCTGACAGGTCAAGCACTTGGCCACGTAATCGGCTACGTCTTTCTTCATTCCGGCCACCAAAGTTCGGATTTCATACTGGTACATCTTGACCATGCACGGATGTAGAGTGTACTTACTCTTATGAGCCTCATCCATTATTGACCGCTTCAATTCATCAACGGCGGTATGTAGATTCGTTGCTTATACGACCCAAACCACTAAGTGATAGGTCATAGTCTTGGGTCTCACCTCGAGAAATCTTCTCACGAGTCTCGATAGCCCAATCATCTTGCTTCTGAGCTTTTTCCACTTCATCTCTCGGATCATACTCCCTTGACTTGCAAGAAGTGTAGCAAGATAGGCATCAGCTGGTGCATGCTGACCCATGCAGATTTGGTTGGATAGATTCAGATCTCTGAAATCTTCCAGCAGTTTCTGCTCCTGTATCATCATGTATGATACCTGCACTGTCTTTCTACTAAGAGCATCAGCAACAACGTTTGCTTTACCCGGATGATACTTGATTTCCAGGGTATAATCTTTAATCAGCTCCATCCAACGACGTTGTCTCATGTTGAGTTCTCGTTGATCGAACAAGTATTTCGGACTCTTGTGGTCACAATACACTTCTACGGTTACACCGCAGGTAATGCCTCCATATCTTCAAAGCGAACACGATAGCCGCCAGCTCTAGATCGTGTGTAGGATAGTTTAACTCGTGAGGTTTCAGCTGACGAGAGGCATAGGCCACCACCCTGCCCTGCTGCATTAGGACACATCCCAATCCTTGCCCACTGGCATCACTGTAGACAACATAGGTCTCATCAGGATCGGGGATAATCAATACCGGTCTTTAGTCAACCTCTCCTCGGACTCAAAGCTCTCCTCACAATCATCTCCCCATATAAAGGGTTGATTCTTCCTCGTAAGCTTTGTCAATGGTAGGGCAAGACGCGAGAAATCCCGTATAAATCTGCGGTAGTATCCCGCCAGACCAAGAAAACTACGGATCTCCGTCACAGTCTCTGGCCGTTTCCAGTCCAGAACTGCTTCCACTTTGCTAGGATCAACTGCAACTCCGCCGCTAGATATAACATGGCCCAGAAATTTCACTTCCGGCAGCCAAAATTCGCATTTGCTCAGCTTAGCATAAAGTTGCTTCTCCCTGAGTATGCCTAACACCTTTCGCAGATGTTCTTCGTGCTCTTCTTTGCTCTTAGAATATATCAAGATGTCGTCGATGAACACCACCACAAATTGGTCTAGGTGTTGTCGGAAGATACGGTTCATGTAATCCATGAATACCGCAGGTGCATTTGTTAATCCGAAGGGCATCACAAGGAATTCATAATGCCCATATCTGGTTCGAAAGCTGTCTTGGGAACATCGCCATCCTTAACTCGCAACCGATGGTATCCCGAACGCAAATCAATCTTTGAAAAGACGTGGAACTGCACAACCGATCCAAAAGATCATCAATCCGGGAAGTGGGTACTTGTTTTTAACAAATACCTTGTTGAGTTCGCGGTAGTCGATGCGAGTCGGAAACTTCCATCTTTCTTCTTTACAAAAGCACCGGGGCTCCCATGGTGAAACGCTAGGTCGAATGAACCCCTTCTTCAAAAGCTCTTCCAATTGCTTCTTCAACTCCTGCATCTCGTTAGGAGCCATACGATACGGCGCCTTTGATATTGATCCTGTGCCAGGCATCAAGTCAATGTTGAACTCCACTTCTCGGATAGGAGGTAACTCGGTAAGATCCTCCGGAAATACATCAGGAAAATCATTCACCACGGGAATGTCCTGAAGTGAAAGGTCAGCTTCAGCTTTGACTGAAAAGAATACCATGAAAGCATGACATCCTTGCTTCACGCACCGATCAGCTTCTGTAGCGGAGAGAAAGTTCAGCTCACTTCAACCTTGTCTCCGGCAAATGATATCTCCTTTTTGCCACGTCGATCATCGCACCGTTGGCCGTTAACCGTTCGGACCGAATATGACGTCGATGCCGTGAAGAGGTAGACGGATAAGATCCACTTTAGAAACTCGTCCATCCACGTTAGCAGTGCAATTCATACATGCATCAGAAGCTAAAGACTTTACACCCAACGGTGTAGATACAACAAGATCAAATGGCAATCTACGGGCATGCAATCCTAAACGACTTGCACAATCATAGGAAATAAACGCAGTGACTAGCACCCGAGTCATACAATGCTTCAAGTAGATTTCCATTGAGATAGATGGTACCTTGAACCATCTCTGGGGACTTCTTGGCCTCTGTGTTTGTCAATGCAAAGATTCGGCCAGTGTTCTGAGGTCTCGCCTCTGCAGTCTTCTCGGGGCAATCCCGGCTAATGTGTCCAGGCTTCTGACACTTGAAACAGACTTGTTTCCCATCGCAGATTGGCTCTGGATGGTACTTCTTGCATTTAGGACACGTCTGGGATCCCGTTGTCAGGGTAATTTTGTTGCCCCGGTTGGTAGGGTCTCTTGTTTCCACCCTGGTTGTTGTTCCAAGGTGCCTTCCTCTTCTGTGAGGAACCTCCGCGGTTGGAACCACCGCGACTTGAATTATTTCCGTCATGGCTTCGGGATTTGCGCAATTCCTTCAAGTTGCGCTCTGTCATCCTGCAGGATTCCACTGCTTTGGCCATCTTCGGAAATTGCTTTGAGACACTAACCTTGCCCTTATATCATATTTCAGCCCGGTTACAGTCGGTTAGCCTTCCAGCTCTCATTCTTGTAGATTTTCGGGTATGATGAATACCGCGACAGTTGGTAAAACGGGCGAAGTAGTCGTCGAAAGACTCCTCGGCTCCTTGCTTGATCTGCAGAATTCTTCTTCTTTAATTACTGTGTTGATGGAGGAAAGTACTGTTCATTGAACTGCTCAAGGAACATCTCCCACGTAACGGGGTGGGCGAGTTGTGGAAACGCTCTTCCACCATCTGTGAGCATCTCCCTCAAGCTTGTAAATTGCTAGCTGGGCCATCCGATTTCCAGGGCATTCCATGACTTCAAAAATCTTCTCAAGACTCAGAAGCCAATCCTCAGCTAGCTCACTCCTCCCTCGGAAACCAGGTGGTTTCAACTTGCAGAACTGGTTTACCCAGTTTTCAGTAGTCCTTCCTCTTTGTCCGTGCCTGGGTGGTGATTGGGATCTGTCAGACCCTTCAGGCTCTTCATCATTGTCATTGTCATCATTGTCATCATATTCTTCTTCATCATTGTAGTTATTTTCTTCTTCATTTTCTCGCTCCTCTTCATGTTGTCGTGCTTCCAATTGTCTTTGTGCCTCCTGGTCCTGTTGGTTCTGTCTTGCCAGAAGAGTATCAATCAGAACTCTTTGTTCCTGTAGAGTTCTACGCATTTCTTCAATTTCATCACGTCCGGGTTGATTCGGTTCATTGTTTCTTTCATCCTGAGGCTGTCTGCCTCTTCCTCTACCTCGGCCTCGACCACGGCCTCGGCCTCTTGGTGCACCGGCACCTCTTAGTATCGCCATGTTTTATTCTTTTCCTTTAAATAATTATGACAAAATATGTAAACATTAGAAATGGCACAACAATTTGCACACCAAACATATATTCACATATATTCATTTCATAAGGTTAATACATATTGGTCATTCTAATCCTAATACAAGTCTTACTGTACAATCTCCTTATTCAAACTTATTTACAATATTCCAAAGTACTTGGAGATACAACCCAAACTTCCTAGTTTCTACAATCCACAGCTTCCTTGTACTGATGCTTTTCCTTTCACATGTACAGACGAACCAAGCACTTCAAATAGCGTAGGTGAATTCTAACTCCAAGAATGGGTCCGTCGTCCAGTAGCTCGTTGATAATCCTTGCCCAAAAGCGGGTACAAGGAAAGAAGTACAAAGTGGAACGAATCCAAGCTGCGGTGCATGTTGGTCACAATTGGCTTGATAATTTCCGATCGGGCTTAGAAACATCGATATTTGCTTTGAGTATCGTGGGCGTAGTTCTCTACTTCAGCAAGGTAGTGTTCTAAACGAATGATTAATGGTGTATCATCGTCTAGGACGTAATGATAGTCGTCAGGTTCGGCTACCTCATCGTCAAGAAGTTGGATCTCGGGGTAGTTAAAGTTATCACCAACAGAGGTGTGAGTTGAAGTAGGGCTTCCTGGATCAATTTGGTCCTCTATCACTAGGTCATACAGGTTGAGATCGGGTTCAGAGTTCCCTGAAGCTGGGTGATAAAAGGGTTCTGATTCACTGTAGTAGTGACTGGGAGCAGTGGGGTCAGTATTCTCATAGTTTGGATCATAAGGGAACAGTTCACTGTGGTCTGGACTCCAAGGTGGAACAGGTTCAGAATGGTTTGTGGATTCAGACTCATTCAGTTGCGCTTTGTAGGAATCCGACTCTTCCTCGATAGGATCTTCTTCTTCCGTGGTCGGTAAGGATGGGTTATTCGAGGGTGCGAGTGCTAACGGAGGAATGGATCTCCGAGCAGACGTCTCCACATCCCGTAATAGTTGTAGAATGGGTCTAGGACGGGCTCTTCGTCCTGTTCATCACTACACATTACACCAATGGCCTTATCAATACTCATTTTCAAAAATGTGCTCAAAGATAAAAGGCTTAAGAATCTAACTCCGTTATCCGAACAGAATGGCCAGGTAAGTGTCTACCATGGGGGCCTCACCGGGTTAGCAGTGACTTATGGCACACCCACGTAAACTAGCCTTGCCTTCGGCACCAAACTGTCCGTGGTAACATAGTTAAATACTTGCCAGAAAGTTTTGCTCTGATACCATAAAATGTAACATCCCATGTTTGAAATGCGGAATTTTTTTTTTTTTCAAACAAACAATCAGAGTGGAGAAATAGAGCGAAAGAGCATTTGGATTCTTAGTCAAAACATCAACCATTGTGTAACATTGTATAGATTACGTAGTCCTAATGTTTAGAAAGGAACAACAGATAGAAACAGAAGCGGAAAGGAATGCGTAAAGCGATAAAGATAGAAACAGTCTTGGTGCATGCCTACTCCGGTACTTGCCTCGATCCACGATCCGTGGTCCTCCCGACTGAAGCTACAGTGAGATTCAATTCAACGTATTGAATCTCGGGTAGCAGTTAACCTCATACCCAAACAATACGGTATACGGACAACGAGATATTTCTAGAGCTAATACAACGGTATATCATAAGCATACTAGAGATGCATGATCATTATGCCGACAAAACATAAGCACGAGCAATATGTAAAGCCCCATAAGGTAAATAACAACAACAGCTTGCACTATTCACCAAGCCACGATAATTAGTCGTGTCCTCGCCGCTAGGAAAACAAAACGGTGTTATCAAAACTATAACCCGTATAACTGTCTGTATAACGGTCTACGAACATATCATTGACATATAAGTATTTAAGAAGCACAAGATTAGTGTTACAGTACGCGTCCGTACCTTCGTTGGCAACGTTAGGTACTACCGGCGGAAAACGTACTTTCTACGGAGAAACGTGCAAGAATCCTACAGCGGCACGTCGGGCAGCGTTACGGCAGCAGAATCAACGTTTCAGATATCCTATTAGAATAATGTCACTTCCATTAGTAATTTGACATTATAACTGGCATTTTAGGTAAAAATTACCATTTTGCCCCTATACCCCTACTTGGCGGAATTTCGCCAGGCGCTTAGCTACATAGGCTATTTTCTTCCCAAAATTTCGCCAAAACTTCGACGCATTTATGATTCTTGAAAATAAAGACTAAAATAGCCCTCCCATATGATACCCAAATCATAAAAATAAAGACTACCCTAGCCTTACTAACTATTGAACTAAAGACTAAAAACTAAAGACCGAAAGACTTACCCGTTGAAGACTTCGGCAGAACTTCCCCCAGAGCTTCTCTCTCTACTTTCTCTCCCTAGATTTTCGGCCAAGGCAAGAAATGAAGAGTGTGTGCAGAATTTTGAAGGAGGGGGGGGGGGGGGGTATTTATAGAAACGGAGGAAGGATTTCGTAGTCGGATCAACTTTATGAGAAACGATCCGGGCCCGTTGAACCAAAACTTCTTGAAGAAGTTTTCTCTCCTCCCTTTCTCTCTCCTGGCCGACATCAAGGGCTGATGTGGCAGCCTCCCATTGGCCCAAAATTGATGACTAGGCAGTTACTTTATGCCGGGTGCCGATTTTCCGATCGGTACCCGATTCGCGTAATTTCGGAAATATCTCGAAATTTTGGACAACCAACTTTGAAGACCTTCTCTTCCATACTAGAAATGTCTATTCCAACTATTTTTCTGACTCGCCTAGGTCATTTCCGGATTGACGGAAGTTTTACGGAGAAACGTGACGGTTTCGAAACGAAAATCCGGAAGTTCCAGCTTATAGACATAGATGCACTGATTTCAAATATGCCCATAAAAATTCCCAATTCTTTTCATATACCGCAACACAACCGTTTTGTACCCTTGGCTATCCGCCCTTTTCTCGAAATTTCTCTATTTCGTCTTATTAGGAAAAAGTCCTATTGACTTGAATTAACTTAGGGAGAGTTTAACGGAAGATAATAACTCACTGATCACTAATATAACTTGACTTTGAAAATCCTATTCCTGACTCTCCAGATAGGATCCGTTCCCTATATTTCATTTTACTATTCACCTTTGTATTATTTAATTAGAGTTTATTATTTTTAAAACTCTTATATTATTATTAAATTGTATTTTCTTTTTCTTTCTTTTTTTTCTCCTCTTCTTTTTTTTCCAGCCCTAATTTCGTTTTTTTTAATTTAATTTTTAATTTAATTATTTAATTATTTATTTAATTAATTTTTCCAAAAATTTCACAAAATTACCTAATTGGTCCATTCTTGTATTTAGGCCTAAAAATACCTAAACTCAACTATTTTTCATAAAAATTTCCAATTAATTAGTAAATACATTTTTACTAATTTTAAAACAAAAACCACCAACTTTAGGGTTTCATATAATTATTTGTGAATTTCCTTCACTTATGCTTAAGTAATTAGCCCAATATTACTTAATTACTTAATTATCATAACTTGATAATTTTCTTAATTACAATGTCTCATTATCTTCATACTCATGTATTTACATTAGTATTTTCATACCTCTAACATTATTCCATAATTACAAGGGTATTTTGGTCTTTTTACTACTTTTTGAACACTCTTATACAATTTTCCCAAGTTCATATTTTATTAAATTACCATAATTATGGATAATATACTCTCCTAATTCACTTGGTCATTTTACTGCCTTTTAGTATTTTTCCCATAATTTCCTAAGTTGATTACCCTTTCAGGGGCATTTTGGTCATTTTGGCTCTTTGGCCCTTAAATTCCCTAATTTCTTGTAGAAATTCTACCTAGAAAATATGCTATAATTATACAAGACTGGAGATTGAATTTTCACTTATCAGAATTATCCAACTTTTATTTATAATATGCCAGATAAATATCCGGGTATTACACACACACACACACACACACACACACACACTCTCTCTCTCTCTCTCTCTCTCTCTCTCTCTCTCTCTCTCTCTCTCTCTCTCTCTCTCTCTCTCTCTCTCTCTCTCTCTCTCTCTCTCTCTCTCTCTCTCTCTCTAATAAAACAAAGTTAGACATCTCAACAGACAACTATTGATAAAGAACATTATTGTGATATTGTAATACCCTAAAATCTGAATCATGATAAGTATCATAATTTAATACATAATACCTATTGGAAATAGGTGAATATGTGATCTCAAAGCTAGTATAGTATTTATCTTATTTTCTAAGGTAAATTCTATTAAAAATAGAAGAGATAAAGTGCCAAACAAGCCCTAAATGCCATAGGAGTCGTAAAATACTATGATAAATCCTGAGAGGCAATAAAATAATTATTAAAAATTAGAAAGTATGTTGTCTCTAATTTAGGGAATTTTTAGGATTATTTCCCTTGGAAAATAATAAAGCGAAATTAAATATTATTTTGGGGGACATAAGTTGTCCAATGATTTTTAATATTTTTCATGGAGCATAAAATACCAATGTAAGTAAAATAGTTGTGAGATAATGTTTAATTCTAATTAATAAAATTATCAATAATTAGTAAGTGGTTAGATAAGTATTTAATGGCTAATTGTTTAGGAAATGAATAAGGTGGTGTATAAGGGTTTAATTAGCCAATGGATTAATCATTAATTAAGTTAATTAGGGCATAATCTAAATGATTAAAAAAAGTTGAAAATTCAACATTTTGGGGGAGGGGCAGCCGAAATATTAGAAAGAAAAATGAGAGAAAATGTAGTGTGAATGCACAAAGAGGTTTAAAGGAAACTTAGTGAAGAAGTTGTTGAAAAAGTGGTGAAAAAGCAAATAGGATAAATGAGAACCGATAGGAATTAAATCCTAACTTGAAATCCTTGGATTAAGTGGTAAACAACTGGACATATTATGAATCAGTGAATTTTTGTCCCGAAGTTGTTGTTACCCAAAGTAATTTCCGTAACCGACGGCGTTTATCCGAAAATGTTCGGCAGGCAACGAAATGTTCTGAATGGGATCAAAAATTTAGTTAACCCAGACATTTCTAAAGAGGAAGAATAGACCTTCGAGGCTATGTTCTTGGATTTCTGAGATTCTTCAAGATTACGCGATTAGAACACCGATCAGGGAACTTTATCGGTAGAAACTCATAAAGCTGGGGAGTGACATCACTTGTGTGACATCATGACATCATGGGGATGATGTCATTGTTGGGAGAATGACATCATCAACTTGTTGGAGAAGTTTTGGAAGATTACCAAAATGCCCTCACATAAACTCTATAAATAGGCCAACTTCCTTTGCATAATTCTCACACCAAATTGCCTTAGCAATTTCGAATCTAGAGAGAAGGACGAGAGAAGGAGGAGCTTTGGAGAAATTTGTAGCGAAGCCCTGTGTAATTTCTTCGGTACCGAGTCTTAAGCTTTAGTCTTTCATTCGGTAGTTATAGTAGAAATGCTAGTTTAGTCTTTAATCTTCCAAGTTAGTTTAGATATCATGTTTTAAGGTTAAATATGATATCTAATTTCGAAAATATGTTGGAGTAAGAGTTATGTTGAAATTTTGGAAGATTAGAGTCAAAATAGCGAAGCTCTGGCGAAATTCCGCCAATTAGGGAGTCAGGGTAAAATGGTCATTTTGACTAAAATGACTGTTATGATGATTGTTTAGTAACAAATACACTATTGTCCTTATAGGATACCTGTGAGTACATTCTGACCAACGGTTGTACCGTATATCGTCAACGAAGGTACGTTCGCGTACTGTAATAATAACTCTAATGTTTATTGTATGCGTATATGTGCTATGTGTATGGTATGCTTATATGAGGTAGTTGTTAGCTCTGTGATATGTTCATGTACTGTTGTTATGCTTGCTGGGTATTGGGATACGATTGCTAGGTGTGAAACGATTGCTAGGTGTGAAACGTATGCTAGGTGTGACACGATAGCTAGGTGTGACACATTTTGCTAGGGGGTTATGTGTTGTTGGGATATGTTTGTTTGCTGTATGATTATCTGTAATGCATATGTTGTGTATGTAAATATGAGGTTAACCGTTACCTGAGGTCCGGTGCGGACCTCAGCTCTTAACATAGCGTCAGGGTCGGGAGGACTAAGGACGAAGGAGAAGGGAAAGCAGGATGCATAGAGACTCGGCTAAAGATTATCTTTTGTTGCCACGGCATGGGTATTGCCAGGGAGACACTTCATTGTTATTTACTTTAAAGAAACTATCGGTTATCGTACTGTCTCGTAATTAGCCAAAGGGCATTTTGAATATATATATCAGTTATACTCTTGCTCCGATGCTCTACTTTGATGAAAAAAATTTATACTGCTTTTGAAAAACGGGATGTTACAGATTTCACCCATAAAAATTAATTTCATTTATAAGATAAATATGGTTCCCAATCTCATTAGGAATCTGCACTAGAAAATGAAAGCCACTCGTTGAATTGAGAATCTCATACAGGTCCGTAGGGACATGTGAGGTTTGCAAGATGACACATAATGGAACGTATTCTTCTTAACTTGTGATGAAAGGGAATGCCAAGATATTTGCCTAGGTCGGCTGCTAGTGTAAAACTTATTATTTCTTCTGATTTTTAATATAAAACATATTTCCTAATTTGATTAGATTAATAATGTTAGTCAAATTTATTCTTCTTACTCTCTTGCATGTTTTTGGTGGGTTGAGATTTTTGAGATCCAACAAATGGATTCTTATGATATATGAATTATCTTAATCTTACATTATATAGTACGTAGTAGTTTAAGAGGAGTAAAGGAAGGTCAATATATATTGTATATATGTTATACATATGAACCAACAAAAAGATTTTTTGTTTTCTTTTAGAAACCATATGTTCAGTTACATGCTACATACATACATATATACATAGAAGTGAGATAATTGTTGGGAGAGATCAAACCTTTTTTTTCTTTTTTCTTTTTTCTTTTTTTTGGGGGGGGGGGAATTGAGTGATTTTACCACTTATTGATGCTTCATGCGCTTGCTGAAGGATAAAGTGCCATAAAGATTTTTATATTACTCACTCTGTGGATCCTTAGTATAGGACTTACTTGGGAAATTGTTCTTGGTCCCAAATATAAAATCTATTTATCAATATTTTTCTAATTTACCCTATTGATGTTCTCTCAACAATAATTAAGTAATAAAAAAGTGGAGGGAATCAAAGAAGATAATTTGGGTGTTTTGAGAAAAAAATATGTCATATTAACTAACTTTCTTAATCTAATTAATTACCAGAAATATTTTATGAGACTTAACAATAACAGTAACAATAATGCAATTCATTCCTAAATTTGCATTCTCCTCCTCTGCAATTAGATTTGCATCTCGTGTTGCACTCATCATCCTCACAAGTTGGTGCGTCATAATCGTTGAAGCATTATTCTTCACTATTTTTTGCCAACATTATTCTTCACTACTTACTTCCGTATTCCCTGAATAATACATAACTCAGCAATATGTATGACACAATAATTTGTTAAAAGAGATTAGTAATATCTAATTAACCTACCAGTAGAACAAAACAGCACCAAAAACAAAGAGAAGCAAACCTGATGATGATAACATGCGAATGATGAAAAACATGATCACGTAGAGAGATTTTGCAAAAACCATGCATATTAAAATATTACTATTATGTTTTAGGAATATTCACGACTTCTCCCTAATTATCACTGTCAAAAACTATTTTATCAGTACTAAAGAATATACTTTTAACATCTGTTTTTAGGATCCTTCACTACTACAAAAAAACGAAAAAACGACCTAAATAAGGCCCAATTAACGTCCTTTTTCAGAGGGACGTCTCGGGCTGGGTAGTCGTTTTTTTTTAAGTTTGGCGACCTGAATTTATTTCAGGACGCCTGATATTAGGCGACCTGAATAAATTTCAGGACGCCTGATATTAGGCGACCTGAAATAAATTCAGGTCGCCTAATATCAGGCGTCCTGAAATTATTTCAGGACGCCTAATATCAGGCGTCCTGAAATTTATTCAGGTCGCCTCACATGACGCCTTTTTTTTTAAAAAAAAAAATCCCCCGAACCTCAATTTCGGGGAGCTAGATAGTGATGAGCCAAGCGGATCGAAGATAGCAAGCCACGATTTGGGAAGAGGAAGAGCAGATCTGAAATTCAAGAAACATGCTAAGGAGCAAATCTAGAATAATAAAAATGCCATGGAGCAAATCCAGAAAACATCAAAAATAAGAAGCAAGCGATAAGGTTATCTTAAAAAAACCTAGAACAAACCCACCTGAACAGATCTGCAACGAAATCAACCGTGGCTTTCATCCGCGGTGGCGTCCGGTGTCGCTCGGTTTCGGATCTCGGTGGCGAGGGAAACTTAGATCTGTTTTCCTCCGAACTTCTCATGGCGGGAAGAGGCGTACGAAACTAACGACGGCCTGAATCAGAGGAGGAGCAGAGGATCGAGGGAGGGAAGATGGAGGGAGGACGAGGCACGAGACGAGTGGAAAAGGAGAGGAGTTTTAGCGCTGTGTGAGGGAGATCGATTGTGTATCGCGCCGTGACAGATCGAAATGCTAATAAATACATTTATCCTTTTTGGCGACCTGAAATTTGTTTAAGGTCGCCAAAAATAGTATTTTTGGCGACCTGAAATTTGTTTAAGGTCGCCAAAAATAGTATTTTTGACGACACGAAATTTGTTTGAGTCGCCAAAAATACTATTTTTGGCACAAATTTTTTTCCGAAAATTTTTATCCTTTTTGGCGACCTGAAATTTGTTTTAGGTCGCCAAAAATACTATTTTTGGCGACCTGAAATTTGTTTTAGGTCGCCAAAAATACTATTTTTGGCATCCTGAAACAAATTCAGGGCGCCAAAAATTACCCTAGCGCCAAATTTTTTAAAAAAATTACCCAGGCGCCAAAAAATTTCCCTTTTAAGCGTCTTAAAATATATTTTAGGATGCTAAAATATTTTTTAAATATATATTTTTTGATTTATTTGATTTGATTAGTAAAAGTTTCTATATCTTTGATTTGATTTGATTAGTATTATTTTTTATTTCTTTGATTTGATTAGTAAAAGTTTGGATTTGATTAGTATTATTTTCGATTTTTTGATTTGATTTGATTATTTTTCGATTTCTTTGATTTGATTAGTAAAAGTTTCTATATATTTGATTTGATTTGATTTGTATTATTTTTTATTTCTTTGATTTGATTAGTAAAAGTTTGGATTTGATTAGATTTGTTTAGTATTATTTTCGATTTCTTTGATTTGATTTGATTAGTATTATTTTTTATTTCTTTGATTTGATTAGTAAAAGTTTGGATTTGATTAGATTTGATTAGTATTAGTTTCGATTTTTTTGATTTGATTTGATTATTTTCCGAAATTTTTTTCCGAAAATTTTTATCCTTTTTGGCGACCTGAAATTTGTTTCAGGTCGCCAAAATCTTGCTGGCGACTGATTCATTTTCAGGTCGCCAAAAAAATTCTGGAGCAAAAAATTTCCCAAATTTTCAAAATTGCGCCAAAAATGTTGATTTTGGCGTCCTGAAATACTTTTAGGTCGCCAAAAATACTGCTTTTGGCGACCTGATATACTTTTAGGTCGCCAAAAATTTTCCACGCGCCAAAAAATATCCTAAATTGCGCCAAATATTACATTTTAGACTACCTAAAATAAATTTAGGTAGTTAAAAAAAAACTTTAGGCGTCCTAAATTAATATTTAGGTTGTCTAAAGTCTTAAAATCAAGTAAATAATTACGACAATGCCACCGCCTTCATTTTTTACTTCCTTTTTTAAAATAAGGACGTCTTTTAGGGTAGTAATATCCATATTTTGTAGTAGTGCTTAGACCACTGTTTTCAAGGGTAATGTATACAATGGCGGATCTTGGGATAAATATTTGGGGGGGCCAAATATTTATCCCAAGATTGTAATATTCGGCATAGACCGGAAAATATAGAGGAGTGACAAATCCAGTTTGAGTTGTGAAGACAACAAAGATATCTATTACTATCATTTCTCACCGACTGCAAACAAAATCAAAGAATGAAAAACAAAGAAGGAAATAAAGAAAGAAACAAGAAAATAATTTATCAAATTCAACAATTTCAACGAAATTTATCAATTAGGAAATTTCTTATATTAGAAAAGAATCAAGACCAGACAAAGTAAATATGGAGTTGAATTAGAGCAAAGAAATAAGATGAGAGATTTTACCTGTAGCGAGCAAGAGCCAAAAAATCACAAATGAGTTATCAAGGGAAATTGGGAGAATAACAGGCGCGTTCCTCGCTCTTATTCTCGTTATTGAGTTATCAAGGGAAATTGGGAGAATAATAGAAGCGTGCCCAGTGCCCTAATGTCTAACGTTTGTGAGTGGGACTGCGGGAGGGAATGAAAAAGGGGGGGGGGGGGAAATGTTTTTAAAAAGAATTGGGGGCCAAAGGAGTATGATTATCCAACCTTCATGTTGAATTTTACGCCAAAGGGTGTGAAAATGATATGAGTGATGCTAATGGACTTTTGACATAATTAGAATAATTAATCAATCAATTAATCACATACATTTAATTTCTCATTGTCCATTAAATTTAATTAATTGGTTGAACAATTCCCACATTCTGTAGCTTAAACCAAAAGATCTCACATTCTCACATTCAATTTGCATGATTTTTTTGGGGGGGGGGGGCATGGCCCCCTCTGGCCTCATCAAAGATCCGCCACTGAGTGTATATGAGTGTTATTGAAAGTTTTAAAATAGACATCTATTTTTAAACTGTTGTTATAAGTTACTTTCAATGATTGTTTTCATAAAATAGTTATTGTAAGTAAGAACATACAACGTCGATTTTATGTAAAATCGTTATTGTAATCAACTTAAAACAAGACTTAGAACGATTTTTCTTTAAAAAAAAAAAAAAAAACAGTCGTTGTAAGTCTGAGTTACAACGACTGTTTTCAAGAATATAAATGAGTTATTAAGTAAAAAAACATTTATTATATACTGTAATACCCGGATATTTATTATCTGGAATATTATGAATAAATTCGATATTTCTGATAAGTGAAATTAATGTCTCCAGATTTGTGAAATTATAGTCTATTTTTCTAAGTTGATTTCTGTAGGAAATTGGAGAATTTAAGGGCCAAAGTGCCAAAATGACGAAAATGCCCCTAAGGGCCAGGAATAACTTAGAAAAATTATGAAAAATCCTAAAAGGCAGTAAAATGCCCAAGTGAATTAAGAGAATATAATATCTCTAATTATGGTAATTTAATAAATTATGAACTTGGAGGAATTGTACAAGAATGTGCAAAAGGTAATAAAAGACCAAAATACCCTTACAAATTATAGAATAGTGTAAGAGGCATGAAAATACTAAGGTTAATGCAAGAGTATGAAGGTAATGAGGTATTGTAATTAAGAAAATTATCAACAAGTGATAAAAGAGTAATTAGATAATATTGAGCTAATTACTTAAGCATAAGCAAAGAAAATTCACAGATAATTATGTAAAACCCTAAAATTAGTGGTTTTTGTTTTAAAATTAGTAAAAACATGTTTACTAATTAATTGGAAATTTTGGAGAAAAATAGTTGAGTTTAGGTATTTTTAGGCCTAAATGCAAGAATAGACCAATAGGGAAATTTTGTAAAAAAATTATGTAAAAATAATTATTTAATTAATTAAATAATTAATCAAAAATAAATAAATAAATAAACGAAAAAAAAGGGCAGAAAAAAAAAGAGAAGAAGAAAAAAAATGAAAAAGGAAATGAAAATTATTGTTGCAAGTTGCATATATTATAGTATTATAATTTAATTAAAGTAAAAAGTGTGAATAGTAATTTAGAAATTAGGAAACGGATCTTATCTAGAGATCTAGGAAGGGGATTCCCAAAGTCAGGGAAAAATAATGATCAGTGGAATTTTGTCTTCCGTTATACTCTTACGGAAGTAAATTCTGAAGTCGTTTGTGCATTTCCTAATAAAACAAAATAGGGAAAAATGCATATAGGTATATTTTTGGATATAGAGAAAATAAATTCTAACTCAACATCTAGGCATGAGTTTGAATTTATTTTGACATATTTGGAATCAGTGAATTTTTCTGAAGTAGTTGGTAATTTCAGAAATGCGTTCTGAAACCGGACGCGATCGGACACGTTTTTCGAGAAACGTCAATCGGACTGTTGGAGCCCTATATGGAATCAAAATTTAGGTTAACTTGGACATTTCTAATAAGTGAGAACTTGTTTCCAATGTTGTAAATCCAGAATTTTGAGATTTCTCGAAATCACGCGAATCGGGTACCGATCGGGGAAATTCGTTTAGACCGGGCATAAAGCAAGTTTATGCATCATTTTTGGACCAATTAGAGGCAGCCACACCAGCTCTCATTTTTGGCCAACACTCTTCCATGGTCAAGAATTTTACACCATTTTTGGTGTGATTTTCCAAGGTTGTAACAACTTCAAGAATTCCATCTATGTCCCTTCAAAAGTCTATAAATAGGCAAGAGCTCTCCATGAAATCTTCACACCATTCTCCTCTTGCCTTGGCCGAAATTCTTGAGTGAGAAAGAAGAGAGAGAAGCTCTGGAGAAGTTCTGCAGAAGTCTTCAACGGGTAAGTCTTTCGGGCTTTAGTTTTTAGTTCGAAAGATAGTAGAATTGTTAGATAGATTTAGTAAGTAGGGAATGAGATTCCTACTATTGTTTTTAGGCCTCATTGCATTGAAAAATGCCTGACGAGGTAAAAACTTGGTAGGGATCGAGTACCTGAAAAGTTGAAGCTTTTATAGCTCTTTCAAAATTAGGGGTAGTAATGCTAGAATAGCCTTTAAATTTTCAAGTATGATTGGGTATCATATGGGAGGGCTATTTTAGTCTTTATTTTCGAAAATTGAAATGGCGCAGAAGTTCTGGCAAAATTTCGCGAAGAAAATTTGTCAGGGTAACGAAGTGCTGGCGAAATTCCGCCAATTAGGGGTAGAAGGGCAAAATGGTAATTTTTACCTAAAATGCCAGTTATTGTATCAAATCACTAATGAAAGTGATATTATTCTTATAGGACGTCAGAAATCCTAGTTTACTGCCGTTACGCTGTCCAACGTGCCGCTGTCGGACGAACCGCTGGTTTCCGTCAGAAAGTACAAGTTTCCGCCAGAAACATTTACGTACATCAACGAAGGTACGGACGCGTACTGTAACACTAATCTTGTGCTGCTTAAATGCATATATATATGATAGATAGTTCGTAGACCGTTATACAGACAGTTTATACGGGTTATGTTTTGTAATACCGTCATGTTTTCCTAGCGCTGAGGACACGAGTGAGTATCGTGGCACTGGAGTGTAGTGCAGGCCATTGTTTACATTGTGGGGCTTTCATATTGCTTATTGCTTATGTTTGTCGGCATAATGATCATGCATCTATTGTATGCTTATGATATACTGTTGTATTAGCTCTAGAATATCTGATACGTTGAATTGAATCTCAGCTGTAGCTTCAGGGTCTGGAGGACCACGAATAGATGTCCGGGGAAAGCAGCAGGAGTGACTTGCGGAAGAAGTCATCTTTATCTTATCGCTTTCTTTTTCTTTCTGTCGATTACTTTCCGATCCTTAGGATTACTGTAATCAATACTTTATTACACTATGGTCCATGTTATGATATGATCAGTTACTCTTACGCTCCATTGCTCGACTCTGACTTTGAAAAAAAAAAAATTTCCGCATTTCAAGTTGGGATGTTACATATACTAAATGCATTTATCATTGACTTTTTATTTAAAGAAATATATGTCATAAATATTAATATAGAGATATAATGCGGTTCATGTATTACTACCTCAGTTTTAAATATTTATCTGTTATTATAATATTTTGTTTCTCAAATTTGTCTTTATTTTGCTTTTGGTCCTTCAAGTTTCAAACTAAGAATTTTGGTCCTCAAGAGGCAAAGTAGTTCATGTTTTTATTATAAGGATTAATATTTTAAACAAAATAAAATTTGAGGAATCAAAAGCTATTGTTTGAAACTTGAAAGACCAAAATTTAAATGAGGGCAAATTTGAATGAACAAAGATTGTGCTCTATTTATCTTTAATACCACTGTCATAAATCATCCATTATATACCGGTGGATAATAATGAGTTTATTGTGAAGCATGGGCTTTAGATTTCAAAAGGCATTAATAGCCTCTGCTCTTCTTCCCTCTAGCTTATCAAATAGATTTGGCTCGTATTATAATAAGTGACTAATTTCATGATAAATAAAATGAATTTGAAGGATAAAAAGTTCATTATCTCTAAAATATTTTTCCATTGTACATACAAAATTGTATTTAATTTTTTTATTTATCGAATAGAGAGTTGCATACCCAATGTAACATCCCGTTTTCAAAAAGCAGTATATTTTTTTTTCATCAAATATCATTTCAAAATCATCAGAGTAGAGCAACAGAGCAATTGAGTAACTGATATGTATATATAAAACGTCGTAAGTCTGGCTAATTACAACAACAAAAGGAAGGCTTCCGCCGGAACATCAAAAGGGAAGTCTTCAGCCGGATCTTCTATGCGGACTGCTTGCCTCTATCCTCGGTCCTCGGTCCTCCCGACCCTGAAGCTATGTTAAGGGCTGAGGTCCAATGCATACGGACCCCAGATAACGGTTAACCTCATGTTTATATATACATATACGTACAGACAACGAGCATTCACAATATCACAAAGACATACAATCGCTCTATCACAACCAATGCGAGACATATTGCCCCAAAGATGCGAGACATATTGCCCCAAAGATACAAATATATTGCCCCCAAAGATACGGACATATTGCCCCAAAGATTCAGACATATCTTCTAACCTCTATATGCACTCAACAATATAACATCTCTACACATACAACATATATATGCATACCATAAACATCAGCGTTAGTGTTAACGCGAACGTACCTTCGTTGACGTGAACGGCATGCGACAGTTGATCGAACGTAATCGGGATATCCTATCAAGATAACAACGTATTTGTTAAGGATCTATCATTACGATGGACATTTTAGTCATAAATGACCATTTTACCCCTGACCCCCTAATTGGCGGAATTTCGCCAGCACTTCGTTACTTTGACTCTAATCTTCCAAAATTTCAACATAACTCCTACTCCAACATGATTTTCGAAATATATATCATATTCAACCTTAAAACATGATATCTAAACTAACTTGGAAGCTTAAAGATCAAAACAACATTTCTACTATAACTACCGAATCGAAAACTAGAACTTAAAACTCGGATCAAGAAATTACCCAGAGCTTCGCTGCTTCTTACTCCAGGCTCCTCCTTCTCTCTACCCTCTCTCTAAAACCGAATTGCTCAAGTGAATTTGTGAGGAATGAAGAGCAAAGGGGTGTCCTATTTATAGGCAAAGGTTATGGATTTCAACCGTTGGATCTTCGTTCGTATCGATGGCTCAGAGGAGGTAGATGTGGCCTCTTTGAACATCACTCATTCTCCTCTTTTCTCCACCACAAAAACGTCCCCTATGTCATCTTTTCCAAAAGTGAAGTCATCCTGATGATGTCATCTTGTGCTTTATGGTATTCAACCCATAAAGTTCCCTGTTTGGTGTTCTAATTGCGTAATCTTGAAGAATCTCAGAAATTCCTTAGCATAGCCCTGAAGATCTAAACTTCCTCTTTAAAAGTATCTGGGCTAACTAAATTTTTGATTCCATTCAGGGTATTCCGTTGCCTGCCGAAGATTTTCGGATAAACGTCTTCGGTTACGGAAATCGCTTCGGGTAACGTCAATTTCTGGACAAAAATTCACTGATTCATAAAATGTCCAGATGTTTATCAACTCATACCCAGATATTGAGTTATGATTTATTTTCCATAGTTTCTCCTTTCTACTATCTGTCCTTCTTCCTTTTCGTCTTATTCCCTAAGCATTTCACCTACATTTAAATGACTTCTGAGATGACCCACTCCGAGATAAAAATACACTTGTCCATAATATGCTCTGACCTTAGAAACCTAGTTCATGGTTCTCTAGATAGGATTTAATTTCTATCGGTGGTCATTTATCCTATTTGCTTTTTACACAAAATATCACAATTTTATATTAATATTAAATTGCAACTTGCATAGAAATATCATGATATTATTTTGTTGCAAATCTTATCCCTTTAGCTTCAAAATTTCGGCCAGCACTTTATATATATATATATATATATATATATATATATATATATATATATATTTATTTATTTATTTATTTATTTATTTATTTTATTTTTCTGTTTTAACTTTATTTATATTATATTTAATTATCTAATATTTATTTTCCCCAAAATCCTCTCATTGGTCCATTTCTTTTAACATGGATTTAGACTTTAAAAATTACTAGAATAATTCTAAACCTTTGATTTTACTTTTCAAGATTACATCTTAACCCTTAGTAATTATTTAATTTATCTCATTTGATTAACAAGTCTAATTAGTGCCTTAATCACATGATTAATAACTTTTTAGGATTAGAGATTTTCATGTACCTAATCTCAAATATTTTTCTTAATCTTCTCCAATTAATTAGAAAATATATTTTATGCTAATTTTAGCCATAAACCACTAATTAAAGGGTTTTACATAATTTACCATGATTATTCCCTTGTTTATTCTTAAATAATTAGCCAATAATTACTTAATTAATCCCTTACTAATTGTTGACAATTTTCTTAATTAGGATTAATTATTTTCTCACAACTATTGCACTGACATTGGTATTTTATGTCCCATGCAAAATATTAAAAATCATGGGGTCAATTATGGCCCCACAATACTTTTTGATTTTTCTCTCATTATTTTCCAGGGAAAATAATCCCAAAAATCCCTAAATTAGAGACAACATACTCTCTAATTTTTAACAATTATTTTGTTATCATTTAGGATTTATCATGATATTTTCAGGGCGTTTAGGATTTTGACCCTTTATTTCCTCTAATTTCATTAGAAATTTCCCTAGAAAATAGAATAAGTATTCTACAAGGTTTTGACACCACATATTCACCTATTTCCAATAGGTTTTATGTATTAAAATATAATATTCCAGATAAATAATTATCCGGGTATTACACCCAATACTTGTTCTTTGATCAAATCAACAAAATACATCTAACGAGTGCCCATTACTCCAAAAAAAAAAGACTTTCAGCGACCACTTTCGGCGACAACAATAGTGTCACACTGAAAGGATTAACTTTTAGTGGTGACATATTTTGTCGTTGATGAAAGTCTAACTTTCAGCAGCAACTTTATGTTGTCATTATATTGCTGAAGGTATGACATCTCTAAAGTTGTTTATTTATGTAGAGAAACACAATACTCCCTCCTATCTTTAATATCAAACATAGTTAACTAATTTGATTTTATTAGGTTAGTTAAGTTAATTATTATGATATGTATTTTCTATAATACTGCAGTCATCTTCTTTAATTCCCTCCATTCCTCTCCTCATTGGTTATTATTAAGAAATCATTAATAGGGAAATTATGAAAATATTGACAAATATGAAAAATATATTTTATATTTAGGATCAAAACTAAGCCAGCTCCTCAAATATGTCATATATGAAGTACCAGAGGGAGTAAATTTTTTTTTTTTTTTATTGAAGAGAGCACATGCATTAACCAGTTTTATAAGAAATTACAAAAACTATGTAAGGACTTGATAGAAAGACAAAAAACTACAAAGATGTAATTAAAACTATGTGAAACTATAAGGACCTGATTAAAAATTGGTTGAAATTATATGGACTTGTAAGATTGGCTATCCCTATTTTTTACCATACAAAACATGACTTTGTTTATTAGTTAATATTTTCCTTTTTCATTCTCTTGTTACCAGTGGCATCAATCTGTCATGCAAATTCATGGGGATGGAGCCTCTTCATCATGAATGCATGTTCCAACCAACAATACACTCATGAAGAAACAACCTATAGTGAATGTGAAATTGAGCACAACACAGCCAAAGAATGTGACTAATCAGTCATCTGATTCAAAGTTTATTAACTATATAAACCTTTACAACATTCTTGAAACTTCAATTCTGGGACAAAAGAGAGGATTATTAGGATGGTTGAGATGCCCATAGATACGTTTGAGCCTGCAAAGTTTAAGCTCAATAGTATTCTAAAGGGTTCAGGTTCTCTTCTAGTGCCAGTGATGTGTTTCCCACCAAGGTTTGTCAATGTGAAAGAATCCTAAGGGTCATGCATCAATCCCATTGGATAAGCGTCTGGTGGTGAGAGGCCTTCAAGATGTTCAAAATTTCAAATCAATTATAAATTTGTAAAGCTTTTCGAGACATTATATGTTGCAGAGGAGAAGGCTAGAGAAGCCATTACTACTAAGAACAAGATCCAAGAGGAGATGCGTTTGAAGGAGAAAAAACGAAAAAGAGTATCAGGAGCTTAGAGTTTTGGTTCATAGGACCAAGGTCCAAGAGGAGGTGATTTTGAAGGAGAAAAAAACGAAAAAGAGTATCAGGATTGGAGCTTAGAGCTTTGGCTTAGAAAGTATGTTCAAAGAGAAAAATCATGGCATGACGAAGACTAGCAATTTTAGTGGCAGTAGTTGATATAATTTAAAATTTTAAAGGTTAGGGAGGTGATAATATGTAACTGAGCTAAAGTTAAGGGAGTTTCAGGCAATCTAGCATATTTTGTATACACAAATACAATATTTTTTTAGTTGACAAAAGGTAAGCTAGAGTAACATGAAAAGGTAATAGCGGAATAGTATTCAATTATTTAGTGAGAAAATTAAAAAGTGAATAATACATTGACAAGCTGTTTAATACAAGAGATTTGGGGGGAAGGGAAGAGAAATTTTGATAAGGTAGATTTAAGAAAATTTGATGAGTGGGGTTATACAATTTTAATAAAGAGGAGATAAGATGTAGGATAAAAAAGAGTAAAAAAATTTAATTAAAAACTTTGAATCCCACTCCTCTAATTCTTTTAATTATAACTTATAAAAACTTTTCTTCCATACGTCCAAACCCGTTGTACTAAAATAACCCCTAAATATTTATCTTTACACACATCCGTAGAATGCATATTTTGATTGTTGACTTGTAATTATCATTTTTTTATTATAGTCAATAACTAGTTAATAAGTCATTTGATAAGTGGGATTGTGCCCCACGTACACATTGCACATTACACTCCCTTTCCCATTTAAATGTGATAAAATATGTGTAGTGAATAAGTCTATTATTTATCTCCTTTTATTCTCATGCATGTTTTTGGTGGTAGGATGAGATTTTAAGGTCCAACAAATGGATTCTTATGATATATGAATTCTCTTAATCACACATGATTTAGTAGCTTAAGAGAAAGAGTGATGGAAGATTTATGGTAGTCGGATATCCCCTTTAAATAAAGTTGAAGGAGTAATTTCTCAGTTGAGCCAGATTCTCATGACAATATATGATAGTTGGTACCATATCCTATATATATATATAGTTGTATGAGAGAGACATATATAGATAGTGGGTGAGAGAGAGAGAGAGAGAGGGGACAAAATTTACGTTAAATAGACACTAATTCTTATAATTGTACGTATATTTTATAATACATGTGAATGACTAACAAAGCATTAATATTTTTTTTTAGAGAAACCACACACACACACATATTCAGTAGTCACATACTACACACATATATGTGCTTTTATTATCTGGATATTATATATATATAGAAACCGGCATGGAGAGGTCCAAAGTATTGGCAAATGTGGGTGTTGACTTTAACAGTAACAATGACAATAATGCAAGCCATTCCTAATTTTGCATGCTCCTCCTCTGCAACTAGCTTTGCATCTTGTGTTGCAGCTATCATTTCTGCAATTAGAGTGTGATAATCCCGACAGCATTTTATTCCTTCAACTCCATCCAAAATACCTGAAATATTAAATATAAATTAGGTTAATATTATTTGCAATTTGGATTTCCTTAATAATATTTATCAGTAAATAATTTAATAGTTTGAATACGGAAACGAATATGAATTGGATGCAATTCAAAAAAAAAAATGCAGAACAATGAAGCAAGATAGAAAGAAAAGTAGACCTGTTGATAATATGGTAATTAGAAAAAACACAAGATAGAAGGTTTTTGCAGATGAAGACATTTTGAAAAATCAATTACTTGGTAATTGGTATATTAATGATGTTGCTAAGAATTCTGGGTATGCTATTTATACTGTGCTTGGAGCTTAGTTATTCAGTTTAGCACAACATCTTCAGTTACCTAATTAGCTTGTTTTAGAATGCAAATAATCCTTATTTTATATTTCAGTTAATTGCGTAGGTTTCTAGTCAATAAGATCTGAAATAGTATTCAGCAACTGATTTGAAATCGAATTTACTATTTTTGGTTGTCTCTCGTTGTGTTGGGGGAAAAATAAACTGGAACATATAATTTAATATACATAATATGAAAGCAAGTGAAAAGACTTTTGATGAAATGAAAAATCAGAAAGGAAAAGAGAATATATGAAGGATAAAAGGAAATACAATTAGGTGTTAAAAGCATATTAATTTGGTGTGTCTGAAAACAAAATATCAGTAATCCGATCCTAAGAGACTATCTCTATTTTATATGTGTATTTCAATAATGAAACACAATACTTAGGACTCCAAGAGACATAATTACCCCTCAATCATCTTCTTCTTGACTCTAATCTCTATGGTAGAGAAACAATATGGTACAAAACACTATAAATTTTGAAAATATATCTAAATTAAGATAGCTTCTGTAAATTTCAGGATTGAGCATTAATCAATCAGGATAATTCAATCCAAAAAGTATGCAAGTTGAGATTGAAAAAAGTTAAATAGTATTAAAAAAGAGTACTCATCACCCCCTCTATTTTACCTCAATTACATAAACCTCTCATCTATTTTAAAAACATTTATAAATCTTGCTTGAAATTAAAATATATTGCATAAATGTCTCGTATATTTGAGATTTCATTTCTATCTATACAAACCATTAGTTAACCGTTAAATTTAACTTTTAGACTTTGTTTTGACCAAATAATGCTCGTTTTTAAGTTCACATGAGGTTTCATTTTAGTCCTTTAAGTTTATAAATTACATTTTTAATCCTTAAAACTTAACATTGTTAATATTATTAACAGAAAATGCTGACTAAGAAAAGTTAAGTGGTGATTATGTGATACTAACGAAACTAGCTTAAATTTCTTAAAAATATTCAGATTCTAATTGTTATGGTGCAATACTTTGCAATAGTGAGAAAGGGAGAGGAGGTCAAGGAGAAAAATGGGTTAATAATCGAATTTTTTTTTCTATAACATTATTTTAATTAAAATCAGATTTTTATTATTAAAAAAAATTATGCTTGATTCATCAGGTTTGCCCTGTTACCACTTAACCTTTTTTTTATACAAGGAAAGATAAAAACAAATGAAAGAAAAAACAAATCGAAAGAAACTGAAAGAGATTAAAGTCTCAGGCCTCTCCTGTCATGTTGTACTCCCACCAGATCAGCAACAAGGAAGCAATAGAGACCAAAAGGGGGATCTGAGAAATGGGTTTCATCCGGAGACTCCATATGCAAAAAAGCAAAATTAGCCAACCAATATGCACACTGATTGCCTTCTCGTAGAACATAGCTGTATCGTATAACCCACTGTCTACGGGTGACTGCTCGTATCCGAGACACCAAATGGGACTCACGAGCTGCATTACCATCTCGATAGTAATGCAATGACTGATTGACAGTCACTTTCAACAACTACATGCCTCCAACCTGCCTCCCATGCCATCTCTAAACCTCTCAAAACTCCCTATGACTCAGCTAACAATGTTGAGCACCTTCCAAGACGTGTAGAGAATCCTCCAAGCCACTTACCAGAGAAGTCTCGCAACAAACCCCCACAAGCCGCCACCTGTTCTACACCCTTTGATGCCCCATCTGTATTAAGTTTCACAAATGGAGCTTTTGGAAAGGACCAGCGAACATAAGAAGTTGCGCACTGGGACCCCCCTTCAGCAATTCTAGTTTTTGATTCTCCCAATAACTGAAGAATGGGCCTCAGACAATATTTACTATTTGCATCTTGCGTGTTATGAATAAATTCATTTCGCCATTTCAGAATAAACCAGCAAGAGACAATAAATAATTCATGCCAAAAAAACCACCTATAGTAATTTCATCACTCTTCCAATTCTCTGTTACCCATTCAAACCACTTAGGGCCAAAGGGTAATTTTTATTTAAAAATAAGGGCAAAAGTGTAATTTCACCCGCGTTACTGTTCATTTCCATCAAACTTAATGTTCAACTAACGGCCGTGGTATTGGGCTCTCCCAAAACGTAACCACATGTGTACTTTTGCTTCAGAAAAAAGCTCGTGGTGCTGGGCGCTCCCGGGGGTAAAGCTCATGTGTAAAATTGCACATTTACCCTTATATATATATATATATATATATATATATATAGACACACACACACACACTTTATTAAACCTAAAAAAACTTTCAAGGTAACATTGCTCCTTAACAAAAGTTTCTAGGAGTATTAAAATGAAGTAATGTTACCCTTTTCTGTTACAAACTTAACGGTCAACGTCAATTTTTTAACGGTGTCAATGTTAGTTTTTTCAAAATTTGAGATAACATTGCTGCGTTTTAAAATCTCAGTGTAACATTGAACCTAAAAAAACTTTTTGTGCACAAACTTATCTCAAAAGTACCCTTGGTATGAAAAAATATTTTTAGGTGCAAAACCAATCATGACCTTTACAAAATCATCTCCATCAACTCGCACAAGCGTTTGCTACTTTTTAAGTTGTCGGTCCCACCAAATGCCACATGTCAACCACACATTATTCCCCTTGTCTCTTATCTCTTTGTTAACCCCCTCTCTTCTCTCCCTTTGCTATATAAGTGGTTAATTCGAAGCGCCCCATTTAAACATCATAAAGAAAATGAGGAAAAAATTATGGTAACCTAATTTAAGGCAAAATGCTATAAATGATGTAAAATTCAGTACCACATATGCAAATTATTCTTTTATTTTTGTTTCATTTGAGATAGCAAGTTTAATCATTTTAAATTAGAAGAGAAAGCGTTTCTAGAAACAATTAAAATTGCGTCTATAAATTAAATAAATAAAAAAAGAATGTAATAATTAACTGGCTAATTTTTTTCAGAAAAACTTCACGATTGAGCATTAATCAATGAGGATAATGCAATCCAAAGAAGGACAAGTTGAGCTTGAAAACGTCAAACAACACAAACAAAAACTATAGCAAGTACCAAATATAGAAGAACCAACAATATCTTTTTTCCAATTTCCAATATAGTAATAATTGATTTAAATTAATTTGATTCGCACATTTGGATGCTACAAAAAAGGACAATACAGAGCCACTGGTTGACCCTTTTGAGATCATCCGGTAAGAATTGAAGCTGACTACGTAACAGAGGAAAAGGAAGAAATGAAGAATTCAGAAGACTGGACAGGGAAAAATACAAAAACAGAGACACAATTTTGCAAACAAAAACTATCTCCTCTTCTATCCCTTGAATCTCTAATTTATCATTAACAATACAATATGCTTCAGATTTCAACACCACTTGCCATAATCTTACTTTGACTTTGACCCATTAGTTTAATTCTTTTACCTTTCTTTCTGCCTCTCGGCTACAGCATCAACACAGGTAATTAACCCCAATTTTCATCTTATCAGTTATATATTTATATTATATTATCAGCATTTTACATTCATAATACATCAGAAAACCAAAGAGAGAATTGTTATTCTCTCCAGAACAGAATCACAATAATCAAGGAGAATTTTCCATATAGAGCTATAATGACATATTTTCGATTCATGAGACTTTGGTTTTTATGTTCATTCAAGTGACTTCTCAATGAGATTCAAGGGCGGCATGAACTTACTATGGAGAATCTACCAAACAGCTTAAAGAATATTGGGTATCAAGAAAGCTATTTAAATGAACTTTATCATCTTTGATTATTCCTTGGATTGGATTGAAGTTATCGAACACAAGATTATCTTCATCTTTGGAAAAATTTTAAACAAGTTTGAACTCATCATTTTCAGGTGATTAATTATCAGCATCAGAAACTTCAATTAGCCTTCTTCAAAAAAGACAGGAAAAAAATGGCTCCAAGCAAGATCAAGAAAGCTCTTGGAGCAGTGAAGGATCAAACAACCATAAGCCTAGCAAAAGTAGGAAGCAGTACCTCACTTGCAGACCTTGAAGTTGCCGTAGTGAAGGCCACAAAGCACAATGAGCATCCAGCAGACGAGAAGTACATTAGAGAGATACTCAGCTTAACTTGCTACTCTAGAACCTACATCAGCGCGTGTGTCACCACGATCTCCAATCGCCTCAACAAAACTCGGAGCTGGACTGTTGCCATGAAAACCCTAATCCTCATCCAAAGGCTTCTCTATGAAGGGGATCCTGCTTATGAGCAGGAGATCTTCTTCTCAACTCGTCAAGGAACTCGGATTCTCAACATGTCTGATTTTAGCCACCATGGCAAGTCAAACTCATGGGACTTCTCAGCATATGTTCGCACATATGCGTTATACTTGGATGAGAGGCTTGAGTACAGGATGCAGAATCGGCGAGGAAAGAAAAGCACATTTGGAAATGATGAAGAAGATGATGAAAACAAAGATAAAGATAAAGAACCAGTTATGAGATCCACACCAGTACGGGACTTGACGACAGAACAAATATTTTCAAAGATGCAGCATTTGCAGTTGCTACTTGAGCGCTTTTTAGCTTGTCGTCCCACAGGTTAGTACCCATCAAAATCCTCTATTTGTTAACTAAGAATTATTTTAGATTTATTTCTCCATGAATTATCCAGCAAACCACTTAAATTTAATTTTGTTATCACAAATATCTAGCATAAAGAACATGAATAAACTCTCTGCAGTTACAGTAGTACTAGAAGAAATCTCAAGTTCATTTCAATTTAACAGGAGCAGCAAAAACACAGAGAATTGTGATAGTGTCTCTATACGCCATTGTGAAGGACAGCTTCTTGATATACAGGGACATAACAGAAATACTCAGTACCTTACTCGACCGGTTTAAAGACTCAGAGACACAAGACTGCATTAGAGTTTATGACATTTTCAGCCGTGTGGGGAAGCAATTTGATGAGCTAGAATTGTTCTATAGCTGGTGCAAGAGTATGGGTATTGCAAGGTCTTCTGAGTACCCACAAATTGAGAAGATCACATCAAATCAGCTACAGGTCATGGACCAATATATCAAAGACAAGTCAGCTGGAGCACAGGCCAAGGTTTCTAAAGAAGAAGAGAAGAATGAAGAAGCAGCAGTAGCAGCAGCTAAGGTTGAAGAATCAGAAGAGGATGTGAATGCAATAAAGGCACTACCACCCCCAGAAGAGAAACCAAAGGCTGAAGAAGAAGTCATTGAAGAACCAATCAAAGAAGAGCCTAAAGAGCAAGAACAAAAAGAAGCTGATTTGTTACATCTAGGAGATGACATACCTAGCACAGAAGAACAAGGGGATAAGCTTGCCTTGGCCTTGTTTGATGGCGCCAAACCGGCAACAGCGAGCGCCACACAAGCTCTTCCATGGCATGCTTTTGATAATGAAGAAGCAGATTGGGAAACAGCATTGGTGCAATCAACTAGCAACCTTCCAAACCAGAAACCAGAATTGGGAGGAGGATTTGATACCCTCTTGTTAGATGGCATGTATAAGCAAGCAGAAGTAAATGCAGCCATGCAAGAACCAGGGTTTGGAGTCAGCGGAAGCGCGAGCAGTATGGCGCTCGGGTCAGCCGGGAGGCCGGCCATGCTGGCGTTGCCAGCACCACCAACTTCCAGCGGTTGTGGTGGTTCTGGGGCAGCAAGTACAGATCCATTCGCAGCCTCACAGGGGGTGGCACCTCCATCTTATGTGCAAATGACAGATATGGAGAAGAAACAGAGGTTGCTAATGGAGGAACAAGTACTGTGGCAACAATATACAGGACAAGGCATGCAAGGAGAAGCAACATTGTCAAGGCTAGAACGGAATGCTTACATGGGAGCTCATGCACAACCCAACCCAGGAAGTAATTATCGTTGATTAGTCTTTAGCGTTATCAAACTTGAAGTAGGACTAAGTGCAAAAAAACATGACATTTTGTACTAGTGGCAAGTAGATATTACTCCTTAAAATATAAACAGTTGAATGCAAAAAAAGAAATGTCAAACTTAAATTTTTGAGGGATTATGGTCCCAAAATTACACAGAAAAATTGACATTACTTATAAACCGTGGAAAAATATTAGTCAAAATTCACAAGAATTTCACCCATTTTAGGGTTGAACTAATAGTAGTTTTGAACGACTATTTAATTTACAAAATAGTATTTTCTAACTTTCCAAGGGCACAAAACTAGGTATTACGCATCAGCTTCAGTCTCAACTAAAATGGTTCCAACTTAGAAATAAAGGATAATAACATTGATTGAAAAACATTGACTTCCCAAATGTAAACATCAGTTATGTTCCATGGATTTTGTTGGTTCCCTCCAGTTCGAAAACCAGAAATCCCAAAGGTAACTTGGGAATAAAGCGCCGGTTGGGGGGAGCGGGAAACATAATTATATGATAAGATATAAATGAACTGAAAGCAATAAACTAATATTAGCAACAGTAATCCTCCAACACGAGGAACTGTTCATGAATAGCACAACGCTAATAGATATCCATAGAGAAACAAAATATTCCAAGCGTTTTGAACATCCGAAAAAGAAAAAGTACATAGTAAAATGAAGACAGCATTGACGCTATGAATCCTATTTTTGAACCTAAAACAGAGAAGTTCCCTTTCCCTTCTTATCCCCTCCAATCTCAAAGTGCTTGCACCTCTGCAGAAACAAACAATTGAATGATCAGTCAAGTGTTATACAATATGCCAAAAAACCAGAACACATGTAAAACACGCCATGATTGATATACCAACCTTAATAGCATGTTGGGATACATGTTTGCAACTCTGGCATTGCAGCCTCAAGACAATCTTCTTGGTGGTTTTAGCCTATTCAAACAAAAGTAATTGACTACAAGAAATTAAAACCAGTTCCCAATAACATTACCTACACCTACATTTAAGATTTCAGAGATTAATAATTAAACGTAGTTGATCGAAACAGGATAATATCTTACCTTTTTGTGGAACACAGGCTTTGTCTGTCCACCGTATCCTGACTGTTTACGGTCATAACGGCGCTTTCCCTGAGCTGCAAGGCTATCCTTACCTTTCTTGTATTGCGTAACCTTGTGCAAGGTGTGCTTCTTGCACTCCTTATTCTTGCAGTAAGTCTTCTTGGTCTTTGGAACGTTCACCTACAGAAAACAGCAGAATTGTAACATTTTCCAATAAAAGGCAATTTCTTAAGTTTTGGTATTGACCTAAATTAGAACATAATAAAGTAAATATCGATTCCAATGAAAAGGTATCTCAAGCATACAATCAACAAAACTAAAAGGAACTGAATGAATTAAAATAAATCATATACTAAGTAATGTATACACAAGCGATGGTGCAAATAACTTAATAAATCTCGCGGAATGACAACCAATAAAACCTAGCTTCTACCAAAGAGTTAAGGAATCATCAGCTCAAGAGCAAAAAGCACTTAAGAGATTCAGCAGATACTACTGAATCTCTGAGAAATGAGGCAGAAGGAAGCAAGATCTACTGAATCTCTGAGGAATAAGGGGAAAGGAAACAAGAAGAAGCTGGTTACCATGATGTCGATTAACCTGAGCTCCGCGCCGCTGAGGGTGAAGAAGACGAGATAGGAGGGTTTCTAGGTTTTTATTAATAGATATCGTGATCGGGTTTGCCGTTTGGGACGACGTTTTTTTTTTTTTTTGCCAGATGAGATGAGAAATCATACTTGAAGGCCCATGGGCATTTGAGTAAAGGGCCCACATTTAAGTCTAACAGCTGATATTTTTATATTTTAAATTAAAATTAATTAAAAATTTTCAAAAATTTTAAATTTATTTTTATTTTCTTACTTTTAAATTGTAATATTTTCTACACACTATACTCCTTTAATTATTTTTAGAACATTTAAAAAGAAAAATTGATGCCAAAAGGTTGATAAAGTTTTTGCAATGAGGATTGAGAAATCTTGTAGGGTTCAAGATATACGTAATTACGTATCGACATATGTAATGTACTTAATTGATACTCCCTCATGTGATCTTAGTTTTAAATATAAAATATATTTTTTAATTTGTTTTTATTAATGCTCATTCAACAATAATTAAGGATGAGAGAGAATAAGATAATTAAGGATGATCATTGGAGTGTTTTAAAAAATATATATCATATTAACTAATTTAACAAATCTTCTTAATCTAATAAAATTATGTAAATATACCTTATACTAAAAAACAGTGGGAATACCGCATAATAAAATTTCAAGTATTTTAATGGACCCAGTGTTGCTTGTCAAAATGAAAAACATTAATTATTTACACAACTCTTCACTGAAGCCCAATGTACATGTTCTATGGCACCTAGTTTTTTTTTTTTTTTTTGATATATTCTATGGCACCTAGTTATGGTAGTCATTTGATTAGAAGAGTCCAAATGGTATCCTCTCTATGGAGTGACACATCTTTAAATATGGGTCACTAAATAGTATCTTGTAAACATAGGGAAAAGAGCCTCTCCACTTCCCTCCACTTCTTTATTCTTAACATTAGATCAATTCTGAACCATTGAGACTTAAAATCCTATATTTTATAGAATCTTAACTTTCAACCGTTTAGAGTAGATCTAACAGTGAGAATAAAGAAGTTGAAAGAAGTTGACAATAAATGAAATAGAGAGGCTCTTATCCCATGAAAATCATTCAACAAAGCAAGGTTATTATACTCAAACCGACCATTGAACTGGTCTAAGATTAATGGGTCAGATCAGAGTTAAACTGGAGCTAATTTGTGGCTAGATCGGTGAGGAAGGGAACTTAAACGATAATATGTTTTAGAATATTTTTGAAATTTGAGAATTTTCAAGCATCAAATGATAATATTTTTGAGTGATTCTTTTTGTATTAGAAAGCAATTTTTGAAAACCGGACCGGACCGGCCAGTTTAGACCGGAAACCGGCGAACCGGACGGACAACTGATCCGGTTTAAGGGGTGACCCCAGGTTCCGATTTGAACCGGGGTCAACTCGGCCTAACCCGGCCGAGTCAAGGAGTTTTCTTTAAAAAAAATAAAAAAAATCGCGCGGCTCTTCACAGACCACAGCAACTCCGGTGAGATAACATAGAAGGAGAAGGAGAGAGGGAGAAAGATCCGAAGATTTAAGAGTTGTGATGAACTTGCTCTGATTGAAGACACAGTTGCTTGTGAAGACCTTTTTTTTTTTGGCCCAGAGTCACCTGTGAAGACTGAAACTGGAGAAATCTGAAAAATAAAATCGATGAACTCGCCGTTTGAAGCGTCTTCGCCGGTGAAGGTATTGTAGATCTAAGCTTGTGAGTTGTGGATGGATTTGCAAGTGATTGAAAATTTGAAATGAAGCAGGTGAAGGTGAGTGCGTGAGGTTGATGAAGGAGAGGAGAATGGAGAAAGAGAGAGGGGAAAAGGACAGAGTAGTTGAGAGTGGGTGAGGAAGATGAGGGGGTGATTTGTGTGATATGTGATGTGAGTGTGTGACGTACCAGGTAGCAGAAAAAGAAGATTTTTTGTTTTTTTTTTATATAAACAGAAAAGAAGAATTTGGTGGAGAAAGTAGGCTAATTGAGGGTGGGGTGGAATGGTTATTGGGCCAAAAATAGATATGGGCTTTGGTATAAATGTTGGTCATAAAATATTTTTATTATTAAAAAATCAGTATTTTTATCCATTTAATTATTATTATTTTAATTAATACCGGTTCACTCCAGTCTGACCCCGGTCTGACCCATTGACCATTAACCCAGTACTTCCACCGGTTCAGTGACCGGTCCGGTTTTCAGAACCTTGTTAGAAAGTAAACATCACAAGCTTTCTATGGAGTCTTAATTTATAATATTTGAAAATATGTAAAATTATATATGAATTTTTGAAGTTAATAAATTATTAATAAACAATGGACCGGTCGGACCGAACCTGTTAGGTGACTAATCCACTGGTTTCATGGTTGAACTGGCAGGTCCGGTTTTAATAACTATACAACAAAGTCAAATGAAAGCCTCCCCAAAAAAATGTGATTTGCATATTCACACAAAAGCACAGTTGAACAATTTATCTTGTTGGCCAGAGTTGAACAGCTCTTGATGTAAGAGAAAGAATATGAAGAAAATATTTATGTATGTACATATAACATCAACATAATAAGCATTTACACGTTTGGCAGAAGCAGTTTTGAACATCTAAATGAAATTTCTTGTTCTCAAGAAAGCAGTTTTGATCAGTACCTATTTTCTCAACTTTGGCTTAACCACACTAATTTCAGCCCCCCAGTTAGAGCCAGATTTCTTCCTTTTCCCCCTTTTATTCCTACAGACATTTAATTTTGAAGGAGAACAATCTTTCAAATTATTAGACAGCAAATTAGGCACAACATTCTTAGCAACCAAGTCAGGAGCTGAAGCTTGAGCTTGGGAAACTGATTTTTGCTCTTCAACAGATTCTTCGGTTTTTCTCATGAACTGATTTCTGGCTGAGAATGTGTTTTTGATTCTGGAAGTTGAAGCCGAATTTGGATTGTAGGGATTCAAGCCATTGGATGGCACAACATTCCTAGCAACGAAGTCAGGAGCTGAAGCATGAGCTTGGGAAACTGATTTTTGCTCTTCAACAGATTCTTCGGTTTTTCTCATGAACTGATTTCTGGCTGAGAATGTGTTTTTGATTCTGGAAGTTGAAGCCGAATTTGGATTGTAGGGATTCAAGCCATTGGATGGCACAACATTCCTAGCAACCAAGTCAGGAGCTGAAGCTTGAGCTTGGGAAACTGATTTATGCGCTTCAACAGATTCTTTGATTCTGGAAATTGAAGCCAAATTTGGATTGTAGCGATTCAAGCCATTGGATGGCACAAGCCCGTGCTCGTTCAAATAATTTACAGAGCTGGACTTGACCACCCTTTCAGGAACAGCCTTATCAATTCGAGTTCTCAATTTGTGAACTTTAAATTTGGCTGCTTCAATCCGTTCAAACATTTTTACCAAGGCTTTGTCTGTATCATTAAGCTCAAGTGAAGACGATAAATCATTCTCAAGATGAGAGAATATGTCATCATTCCACTTGAAGAGCTCCTCATTGCTCTCTGGATTCTTTGCCGCTGTTATTGATGAAACAGTAAGAAAGGTTAAAAACGAAGAATGATATGAAAATAATTTCTACCAAAAAGTCACAATCAGGTGTGTGTAGAATATTGTAAGTTTGGTACTCACCTTCAGCGACACCTTTGACATTTTTCAAATGACTAATGGCATTTTTCAAACGAGCATCAGCAGCTCGGTCCTTTTTTTCTGTAAAGTGAGAAGAAAGTGAGAATATTTGATTATGAAGGTAAAAAAAATATGCAATAAGCCAAACAACGAGGGGTTGGGTCGAGCATATGGGCTAGTCCCTCACAAAGTAAGGAACTGATGTTCAAATCCCCGTTGGGAGATATGCTTACATTTAGTGCCTCGCACAGGATTGCCTTCAATAGGAGGATACCTATGCCTATAAAAAAAAAAGTGCAATAAGCCAAAAACTTCATACCAAAGTATGACAGTACATGGTGGTCAGATGTGTAAGACGCTAAATTACATGTCTCCCCAATTCTCTTGCTTTTCTTCCTCTTGATTACTTTTTTCCCACAAAGTCCCACAGGTAGAGGTGTTGACTTGGCATCACATCCATCTAATGAGAAGTTTTCTGTAACAAACTTCCTTCTACATTCATATGCTGCAAGTTCTTTTTCATATTTATGTTGTTGAGACTGAAGTTGCTTCAGTTTTAATTCTAGCCATTTACAGCGCCACGTCAGCGGGTGTATGAAACTTTCCCAATGACTCGTCAACTTCTTCCTTCTGAACATTTAATAGAGTAAACACATGTAAATGATTGGTAATATGATCAAACACATATCAACCAAAAGAATAGTCATTTGAAGAAAAGCATGACTCGCATCAAAAGTTTAATTATGTCAGCACCTAAATTTATCATTAAGAATAGATTTTAGGACATAAAATTTCATATTACAGCACCAAACCTATGGGACCTTTTTAGAACATAAAAGGCAAGCATAAGCATTTACCAACACTGTCACTATTTATGATGGAAGAGGAATATTGATTCTTAATTGAGATTAAGAAGCAATGGGGAAATTAAGTCCAGACTTTGCAAAAACTAAAGAGGGACAATTACATATACCTAAATTCTGAAAAAACCAAAAATGGCAAAAATATTTTATGAATATTCTCACATAAAGGTATCAGTCATAGATTAGGTAAACTGAGTTTCAAATACAGCAGATGGTGTGATTAAGAAGTCAGCAAAGTATATTCCATTTATTATAGTTATCCATAGTTCAAATAAAGTATCAGAATTTGAATCCTACTTAAATCAAGCCACTACTAAGTAACAAGAAGAAGAATTTGGATGTAACTGCCATTCAGGGATCAAAGACACAAACGAGAATAAAGTGTATGGTTCACCCAAGAATGGGGGAAATGAAGTTGACTGATAAGGAAAATAATTTTTTTGGATTGCAAGAGCCAGCATGAAGCATTGAATCCATGATTTGGCCAAGTAATAATATGCCCAATAAATTTGATGGAAGTAACAAGGGTTACACCAATCTGAGGAACAGATCCATAGAAGAACAAGCAAAGATGGCATGTCAAGCAAGTGCATAAAATACGATAAACTCAAATTAAGAAAGTTTACATCAATCTGGGAACCACATTGTTCTCAAACCCCAGATATCTTTCATTGAACGGTTCCATTGTTAAGACAACCCCAATTAAACAAACTGTATGAAAAGACTAAGTAGATAGACAATACCACTTTTCTTACTTAATGGGTTTAATCAACAGTATGAGATGATGAACCCCTGAGTGCACCTATATAACAAGGAACTAGTACAATAAAAGAATGAGATATGAAGTTCCTCTCTCTTTTCTTCCAATTTTCCTTTCTAGTTACCGCAGACAAGAAAAAGAATACACTCTCTCTATTCTTAAATATAAGGATTTGTTAGAATATTAGGAAATAAATCACCCATTTATTAGGATCCCTTGATTAGTGCCCTGATTATAGGATCTGATTATAGGGTCTTAATTACTATGTTATTAGTCTTTATTATACTTTATTGTATTTCCTAATGTACCTCATATGTTCTCCCTCCTTCTCCTATAAGTACATTGTAATCCTCTTCATCAATTAATACAATACAGAGAGTGATGATACCTCTGATTTATAATATGGTATCAAAGCCAAAGACATCCGTCCGAGGCCAGGGAAAGCGAGAGAAACAGTGAGTGACGGTGAGGCAGAGAGAAATAGTGCAGTGGAGGTTTTCGACAAGTCTTGGGTTCTCTGTAGGAGGTGAGTGGGACTACACCACCCATCCCAAAAGAACCAACAGGCTCCGATCGGCGAACACCCAAAATTCGATGGCCAAATGACGTCTCCATGGCGGGGCCTGGTGTACACGCACTCAATGGACAGCCAGCTTGTGGCAGCGCGTGACGGCACGTGTGGCGTCCTTCTTGGCAGCGACTTCCTGTTTCAGCCTCCTCCTCTAATTTCCGGCCATCCCCAATGGTTATTGCATCCTCCGGTGATTTTTTGGATTTTCTGGCGAACTCTCCGGTGAAAATTTCCAGATTTCGGCGACTGTTTTTCTTCTAGAAACATGGATCCCTCTCAGTTCCCTCCTTTGTTCGGATCAATTCCCGAAAAATCAACCGGAACATCTCCCATGGTGTTTATGTCCGGTACAGATTCTCAAACTCAAAATTTCTCATCTTTTTCCTCTCTCACCAGCAACCCAGTACCAAGCAGAACCTCAGAGATGGTTTCAGAATTTCCAGACCATCACGTTATGGCTATTAGCCATAAGTTTAATGGTAGGAACTATCTCCAGTGGTCACAAAGCGTGCTGAGGTATATTCGAGGTAAAAGAAAGGAGAAATACATTAATGGGGCAGCCCCTCAACCAGCACCCGATGACCCTAATTTTGATACATGGTTTGCTGAAAACAACCAAGTCATGACGTGGTTGTGTAATTCAATGACCTTGGAGATCAGTGAGGGATATCTACTTGCACACACGGCAAAGGAAATATGGGATGCCGCTAGGAGGACCTACTCCTCCCTTGAAAACACTGTTGCCTTGATTCACCTGAAGAGACAACTTCGGGATTTACGACAAGGTAATAAGTCAGTAACTGAATATTATAATGCATTGCAGAAATTGTGGCAGCAATAAGACTTATTTGAGGTTCACCCCTGGGAAAGTCTCAAAGATGCACAATTGTATAAACGAATTGTAGAAGAAGGAAGGATACACGACTTTCTTTTAGGCCTAAATGACGCGTTCAAAGAGATAAGGGGCAGAATCATGGGACTGAAGCCACTCCCACAGCTCTTTGATGTTGTTAACTTTATGCAATTTGAGGAAAGTCGGAAACTCTTGAATTGAAGTGGACCAAGCCAAATTGAAAGCTCGGCACTCGCCGTTCATGGACCATAGGGTGAGCGAAAGAATAATAAATGGTGCAACTATTGTAAAAAGAAGGACCATAACAAGGAAGAATGCTGGAAACTTCATGGAAAACCTTCCGGGGGAAAATCAAACTTCCAGAGTCACTTGACCTTAACTGAACCAAAGGTGGAGAATGACGATCGCTTGAGTTCGGAGGAATTACAAATGTTTCGCAGAATGCTCGACAAACAACATAAGTCTAATTCTTTTCCCAGCATGAATCTTGTACAATCAGGTAATTCTATTGTTGCTCTCAACACTATGATGACTAGTGACGATACCTGGGTTGTTGACTCAGGAGCTATAGATCATATGACCAGTAACAAAACTCTATTCCACAACCTTAAACTCTGTCATGAACACCTCAAAGTAAAAGTAGCTAATGGTGTATTCACACGGGTTAAGGGTCTTGGCACTGTTATACCATCTGATCACTTGGCAATACATAACGTTCTGTTTGTACCAGAACTTACTTGTAATATGATCTCTGTGAGCAAGTTGACTAGAAGTCAAATATGTCGAGTGATTTTTTATGATGGTTTATGTGTGTTTCAAGATTTAAGAACGAGGAGGACGATTGGGACTTCTAGAGAATGGGATGGATTGTCCTACCTTGAAGGATCAACCTTGAAGGATGAAGATACGTGGAAGGCAAGACGAGCGCTGGTTAGCTCGAATTCACAGAATAATGATATATTGTTGTGGCACTGTCGATCAGACCATCCTAGTTTTGATTATATGAAAATGTGTTTCCCAGTTTATTCAATAAAAGTTGTGTTCCTTTTCATTGTGAAACTTACCAATTTCCAAAATAGACACGATCTTCATATCCCAAACAGCCCTATACTCCCTCCTCACCATTCACATTGATTCACAGTGATATTTGGGCCCTGCCCAAATAGCTACTCTCACTCATACCAGGTGGTTTGTTACTTTCATCGATGATCACACTCGCACCACATGGGTTATTTTAATGAAAGACAAATCCGATGTCGCCAAAGTCTTTCAAAACTTCTATACCTTTGTATAAACCCAATTCAACACGTCCATTAAGGTGCTTCTAAGTGATAATGCCAAGGAATACATGAGCACAACCTTTAAAGAGTTTCTTGATCATCAAGGAATTCATCACCAAACTTCTTGTCCTTACACCCCTCAACAAAATGGGGTAGCCGAACGAAAAAACCGTCACCTGTTGGAAGTAACCCATGCCTTGCTAATGGAACGGAATGTTCCCACCATATTCTGGGGTGATGCCATCCTCACAGCAGCTTATCTCATTAACCACATGCCTTCTAAAGTTCTCAAATACGACACCCCAATTCAAAACCTCTTGGGATTCTTTCCAAATTGCCCCCTCATCAATTCATTACTTCCCAAGGTGTTTGGCTATGTTGTCTTTGTTCACAAAAAGGAGGGAAACAAATTTGGTGCTCACTCTGACAAGTGTATATTCCTTAGCTACTCCTCCACTCAAAAAGGGTACAAACGCTATTGTCCATCTTCCAAGAAACTCATTGTCTCCCGGGATACCGTTTTCTCGGAAGACGAAGCTTATCATCCTAAATTACCCATTTAGGGGGAGTGTTCTGATATTGAATGGCTAATCTTGAAAACATCTAATTCCAACACCTCAAACTCACCTGACACATCATCTGAACCACCTAACCTTATAGCCTCTCTTGACTCACTTGCTCCCACAAACCAGCCTAACACATACATTCCACCCCAACCTGAACCCAATGAACCGGAAACACATGTTGAGATCAATTCAGGGATGGATGTAGGATCACGACAAGAGATAGAGTCCAGCTCACAAGTTCAAATTGAACCAAACACTGGTAGAACTATCTCTCCCATTCAAAGGAACGACCATGAATCCAATCCGAGATTAAAACCTGAAGAATCAGGTTGGCCTATTGCCTTGAGAAAAGGGGTAAGATCGTGAAGTCATCATCCAATTCAACGATTTGTCTCATATGGTAACATGTCTGCAAAAATGAAAAGTTTTGTTGTAAACAGTGCACAGATAACCATTCTAAATACATTTCAACAAGCTATGGCTGATTCAAATTGGAAGCAAGCTGCAGAAGAGGAATTGAGGGCACTCAAGGAAAATAGAACATGGGAGATCACGACTCTTCCTAAAGGAAAGAAACCAGTAGGATGCAGGTGGATCTTTACTCCGAAATTCAATCCCGATGGCAATATCAACAAATACAAGGCGAGACTTGTTGCAAAAGGATATACCCAGACGTACGGGATTGACTACTGGGAGACATTTGCTCCAATGGTCAAGTTCAATACCATTTAAGTACTGTTATCACTCGCAGCAAACTTGGATTGGTCACTATACCAACTGGACGTGAAAAATGCATTCCTGAATGGCAACCTAGAGGAAGAAGTATACATGGAGATTCCGGATGGAGTTTTAACTCCTAATAACTCTGTGTGTAAGCTAAGGAAGTCATTGTACGACCTAAAACAATCTCTGAGGGCATGGTTCGGTAGATTCACCAAAGCAGTGAAAGGGCTTGGATATACTTAGGGACGAGCAAATGACACGTTGTTCACCAAACGTGTTAATGGCAAAGTCACTATATTGATCGTCTATGTTGATGACATAATCATTACAGGAGATGATGATGAATCCATGGCTCAACTAAAACGGGACTTGTCAACTGAATTCCAGGTGAAAGACCTTGGACAAATGAGGTATTTCTTAGGCATGGAAGTAGCAAGAACCAAGAAGGGCATCGATGTCTCTCAACGCAAGTATACATTAGACTTGTTACATGAGACAGGAATGTTGGGCACTCAACCAGAAGGGATACCAATGGAAGAGGGATGCCACTTAGAGATCAAGCCACAAGGTGTTCCAGCTAATGCAGAGAGATACAGAAGACTTGTGGGAAAATTGATATACTTAACCCACACACGTCCTGACATTAGCTATGCAGTTGAAATAGTAAGTCAGTTTATGCATCAACCCCAAGAAGAACACATGGAGGCGCTATACAAAATTTTGAGCTACCTGAAGCTTAATCCTAGAAGGGGAATATTCTTTAAGAAATGTACTACCAGAAATATAGAAATCTACACTGACGCAGACCATGCAAGAGATAGAGAGACCAGGAGGTCAATCTCAGGTACTATACATATGTGTGGGGAAATCTAGTTACCTAGAGAAGCAAGAAACAGGTGTCAACAAGCAGTGCCGAAGTAGAACTAAGAGCTTTCAACAAAGGAGTATGTGAAGAAATCTGGATTATAAGATTACTGACAAAGTTGGGAATTCAACATGAGGGACCAATGCAACTCTGGTGTGATAACAAGGCCAGCATTGAAATGGTCAAAAACCCAGTATATCATGATAGAACCAAACATGTTGAGATAGACAAACACTTCATTAAAGAAATGATTGAAGCAGGCATTATGACATTATCTCACATAAGATCTGCAAACCAAATTGCAGATATCCTAACTAAATCACTCGGTCGAACGAAGTTTGAAGGATTTCGTGGCAAGCTTGAGGGGGAGTGTTAGAATATTAGGAAATAAATCACCCATTTATTAGGATCCCTTGATTAGTGCCTTGAATATAGGATTTGATTACAGGGTCTTAATTACTGAGTTATTAGTCTTTATTATGCTTTATTGTATTTCCTAATGTACCTCATCTGTTCTCCCTCCTTCTCCTATAAGTACATTGTAATCCTCTTCATCAAATAATACAATATAGAGAGTGATGATACCTCTGATTTATAATAAAGGATTCTACGAGGATTTTGGTTTGGTCCTAAATATAAGGTCATATTCTCTCTTGTCTGCCACATTAAATTTAGGAGGACCGGTGGAGCATGCGCAAAAAAATTAAAACTGAAACATACCTTATTAGACCCGGCTCAGAGTGTCCATAAAACATGGGTGAGAATCGATCTTTGGCATACATATATGATGTCACTTCATCATCACTGAATGCTGAAGCATTCTCTGTGCCAGATCCTGTATCACCAAAAGAACTTGAACACTCAGTGCCAGTGGCATCATCACAAGTATCTTCCCTTATCAAAGGCTCACTAGACTTTGTACACCCAATGATATTAACTTCCACATCCTCATTTCCTCTGCACAAAGTAGTTTTTTCAATTGGCAATGCTTCCTTTTCAAAAGCACTATCATTGTAGTTAGTCTCAAGCTGCTGAACCATTTGTCCTGAAAATGAAGAGACATGTATATTCTTCTCATCAACCCAATTTGCTAAGTCAGCTTCCAGCTCTAAAGGAGGGCACATCTTAGTAAACCATAGAATCTAGCCGTTCCTGATATACAAATCACAGATGCTAATGACCAAGTCGAGAAATGCCACAAATCAAGAATAAGAAAGAACATGCTTCAATTTGTCAAGTTCTCAGCACTCCTAGCCTAACAATATGCAAGCAAATCCTAAAGGGAAAATTACGAAGTTATAAAGAAACTCCCAGAGGAACAAGATTATCAACATGAAGGGATCTTTTTGGGATTGTCATTCGATTCTCACCAAAATAGTTTGTGTTCAAAAGAAAGAAAGAGAAAGCCCCATATTAACCCCTAAATGCCAGACCACTTGATGAAAACCATTCCAGTTTCACTTTTCAGTAGTAAGAAAATACAACTATACTGAATTAACCAAACGGCATCTCCCAGACATTTTCATTTTCCTTAAATATAGTCTGACGTATAACAAAAAAAAAAAAAAATCCAAAGAATGAAAACCTTCGATTTGAATTTCTCCCGTTATACGCATTAAAAACAAAAACTCATTCCACTTATAGCAGTTCAGTTTTCGAAAGGGGGGAAAATCTGAAAACAGAATCAACAACTTCTCATGAACGCGGAAACATTCAACGAGCATAAATTTAAATGCAAGGTCCAAAATTCATATGGTTTCTTTGATTCTTGTTATTGAGTCAAGATATGTTTTCGTATTAAATAGTTTTTCTGGACGTACCTCTCAACGTTCACACAGCGTGATTGGCAATTGAATGAGATTGAATTGAAATTGAGAGTTTTCGAGCAATTTGAGTATGACTATAACATGTGTATGAGATTGTTTTAGTTAAATTGGAAAGACGACGACGACCCAGAAGAAGGAGGGAGATGGGAGTCGCGAAAACCGGAAAAAGGGGGAAAAAAACAAGACCAGATATTTGGTGGAGATTTCACGATAGAAAATCGGTCCGTACTCTCACTCTGCTTTGTCTTATTCAACACCTCTGCTTTGCTTGAGGCGCAAGTTTGTTCGTCAAGTTCGGATTTCTAAAATTAGAAATCGTAATTTTTTAATTTTTTTAGGCTAAAGTACACGGTCCTTCATGTTTGCCAAAGTGTAATTTCAGTCCCTTAAGTTTGTAAATTACACATTTAGTCCCTTAATGTTAACACTGTTAGTCTGACTTAACAGAAAATACTAACTCAACAATTTTAAGCGATGACTGTGTAATTAAATGCTTATCAAGTATGTTTATATGTTAGTATTTTAATAAATTAATATTTTAAATTATATATAATTGAAAATATGTAATCTTCTTTGACAAAAAAAAAATATATTTAATCTTCACAAACGGTGAAAAACTGTAAAATAGTATGTGAAGATTAAATATTTTTCAATTAATAGGATTTAAAATATTAATTTATTAAAATACAATCATAAAAATATGTTTGGTCAGCATTTAATTGCACAGTCATCACTTAAAATTGTTGAGTCAGTATTTTCCGTTAAGCGAGACTAACGGTGTTAACATTAAGGGATCAAACGTGCATTTTACAAACTTAAGGGACTAAAATGATATCAGAGGCAAACATGAAGGATGAAACGTATACTTTAGCTTTTTTTTATAGGGTCTGAGTTTCGTAACTGCAAAATATTGTTTGCCAAAAAGCTAATTAAATATTTTCAAAATTTGAATTTAAATGAATCATCTTTCTTTAAATTTATAAAATATAATTGTTTGGACGAAATAAAAATATAATTTTTTTCAGATATTACAAATTTTGTTCTAAATTTGTTACAAGTAACCCTCTGAATCATTAACAATGGTTTTTTTTTTTACATTTTTATTTAAATTTATTCAATTTAATATAATTTTTAAATTGCTTATGAACTAATGTTAACATAAAATATAATATTTATATTAAATTTCTTGCAATTCAACATTTGGTATGTTTATGTATTTGTAAAATAGCTTATATTGATGTATTTATATACGACATAAATTAAAGATCAGATATTCATATTTATTTTAAATTATTATCTTAACGGTTTGGTATTTTAAAAGTAATCAATAAATTAAATTATGGATATTTTTTGAATTTTTCCACCAATTTCCAGCACTACTAGCAACTGAAATTATATTTTTTATATTGAAAATAATTTTCTCATAATGTTCATTTTACTTTTCTTTCACATCAACTAGAGTTAAAAAAAAAAAAAAAAAAAAAAAAAAAAAAAAAAAAAAAACGGGACAAGAACTTTGAAGTGAATTGTTAAGTAACTAACCGTGACTTATTAGATTTCATAAATTCGTAATGAATATTGGTTCAAATTTAAAAAATAAAAATAAAAAATTGCCTTTTCAAACCAAAAAGGAAAAAGAAAGTAGAAATTGACTCCATACAATTATGTAAAAAAAGGTTTAATCTACAACCAAGTGTTAATCAAACTAGTTATAAATATAAAACCGGATTATAGCAAAAGAACAACGGTTTTTTTTTTGACTAATTTGCCCCTTATTAAATAACTATTTACCAAAATGCCTTTGTCCGGAAACTATTAACCCATTTACCCCTGTTTAGTCGACTAAACTTTAGTCGACTAAACTATGGTTTAGTCGACTAAAACGCAGGGCAATTTTTTTTTTTGAAGACCCCAACGATTTAGTCGACTAAAATGATATAAGTAAAAGTAAATCAACATCTCATACTACGTACTTTTTCAATCTAGAATTTTCCTTTCCACACACTTTCTAATTGAAATAATAGTCTTATTATATATACATATATGTGTGTGCGTATGCACGCATACACATATATCTACACATATATATATGCATATACACACAGATATACATATATGTATACATACATATGTACACAGACACATATATATAGACACACACATATATACATACATACATATATATATATATATATATATATATATATATATATATATATAAACACACACACGTGTGTGTGTTTATATATGTGTGTGTGTTTTTATATATATAGGCAAATTAACCTCAGATAATTAATAAATAAATTAAAATCTAACAATTTAAAAATTTCACAGATTGGAAGAGTTTATACACCTACATACATATACTCACCAAAAACCAAACACATTAGAGAGAATAAAATTGAGGTATTTTAGAAAGAAATTGGCAAAAATTAAAATGTTATTTTATAATTAGAACCAAAACCAACTTCTAAATATTGTTCTATAATTAAGACCGGAGAGTATATACTAAGTAATTGCACATAGGCAAATACATACTAACGAGAAACTACTCACCCTAAACAAGTTAGGTACTAGTCAACCCAAGCTTGTACATAGGACTCGTTTGGATGGGCTTTTTTGATCAAAAAAGCACTTGTTTAATGCAAAAATAAATGCTTCTTAATTAATTTATGTGTTTAGATGATATTTTTTTAAAAAAGCAAAAGTCACAAAAAAAAAAAAAGCTAAAATACTGCTTTTTTAAAAAACTCCAATTTTTTTTTTTTGATAAAAAAAAAAAAAACTCCAATTTGTTTGAGCTTAAAAAAAAAAAAAGCACTACCAAAAAAACATTTTTTTAAAAGTCCATCCAAACAGGCCCAAACTTCTTTAGTCCTTAGTCCTTAATATAAGACTCATTTTAATAAAGAAATTGGATTACAAAATGAGTCTTGTACTAAGTATAGAAGGTAGTTCGATTGCAAGAAGTCTAGCTCACCTATTTCTTATTTCTTATCATGAATTCAAGCTAGAAAAGCCACCAACCAAATTACAAAAAGCCATAAAGATCCCACTATTATAAGCTCTTTTTGGCAAAGAGCTTATGTCCAAACAATGATTTAACATAGTCTATAACATTTGCCTATCAAGCTAATGCTCAATCTCACGGCCGAATTTAAGATGCTGTTTAGAGACTCAAGTGTGTTGCTGCTGGAGAGTGAGCTATTTCTCTTCACCTTCTTCAACCAAAAATAGAGCCAGCTCAAGAAGTTTGAATGAGTTCTAAAAATGCATACAACTTGGACAAACATCTTCAATTTTACAATAACGTCTTTAATCAGGTCGTTAACTGTACATACAAGACCAGCTTTTTCCCCTAAGTTAGGCAACCGGAGATTGCCTTGTGGAGACACCTAACCTCATTCCTACAGAAACCAAGGTCTCAAGTGGTCTAGCGCTATTCGCTAGGAGGTCTTCATCAATCACAATCGAATTCTGCATATCATAGAAAGAGGGAAGTGAGAGAACATGTTGCAACAGGACTGGAGGAAAATAGGGCACGTTTGTCAATGGTTCTTCTTAAACAGAAATAGTTTAGATCAGCTAAATGAATCAGGAATCAGGAATCAGGATTATTTTCTACAATAAGAAATTCAAAATTTGATGAAAAATAAAGAATTATTAGCAGTACCACCAATAACAACACCAACCTTTTCGAAAACACAGATTACAGTGCTTCCACCAAATGAGAAATATCCAAACTGTAATTTAAGCAAATGAAATGTCAATAAGCAATGTAAACAGAAGATGAATAAACAAAAATCAATAAGTATCTTGGATACCTCATCTCCCTTCTTAACATGATCACCCTTCTTTTTGGTAAAAGTTATGCTACCAACCATTGTAGCTCCTATTGCAACAAATGCCACCTGAATCCAGATCATAGAATTACAAATATGAATATACTAACAGTCAAATACACTTAAAGGAGAAAGTAGTAACAATCATAAAGTACGGTATTTTACCAAAAACATTGACAAACCATCAAAAGCACAACAGAGAAATTGAAAGAATAAGTTACAAAAAATGGATTAAACGCTTAAATGAATAAATAGGAAAACATGTAAAGATCAGATTATAAAACACAAGTAGTGTTTGACTTATGAGCAGTCAAGAATTTCAGAAACTAATGACACTGAAATTTCTTAATTTATTCATGGTTGATGAAAAAAGTGAATAGAAAAGTATATGACAACAAGCTCCCACTCTTCCCCTGGAGCAACATCCTAGGATCAAGAAAAGGAAAAACACTGCTGACAACCCACACTAAAGGATCGGATCTAGGCATCCCACAGTACCTAAGTCTCCATCATATATAAAAAATGCAAAAGAAAACGAATATTACTATCAGAGAATGCTGAAGTTGATAGTTGGTGTCATACCTAGTCCTACAATCATTAATCATTTCAGATGCATGCATTTGGAAATACAGATTTATTGTAACGACCAACCTTTCCAAAATCTACAGTTGAAATTATTGAAACAACACGCTTATTCTCCGTGAAGACATTGCAGTACTTGCTATTTACAGCAATGGGATTGACCTATATAAAAGAGGGCACAGGACAAAATAAATTGTCAATGAGAAATAATACCAAGAAAATAGACCAACAAAAACACATGTAAATTTATATATAAAATATCCCATACTGTATATAAGCATCCAGGGATATCTATGAATTGTTCAATTTTTCCTGATACTGGCAAGTGGAATCTATGATAATCCTGAAAGAATAGGGTTAAAGTCAAAATCTTAGAAAACCATGATAGAAACAGAATAAATTTGAAATAAACAACCAAGAATACCTGTGGCGCTAGACGAAATATCACAATTGTTCCATCAACAAAAGCACTGGAAGAAACTTCCTTCCCCAAAAGGCCTTGAACCGAAAACTTCCTACCCTAAAAAGTAACAAAATATACTGAAATTATTTTGTTGGACAACATAATCAAAGCGGAAAGAATAAAGAGCCATACATCCCTAAATATTAAGGAAATCCAATTTCCACTGCCATTGACTCAAATTTCAATAATTGAACTAGTTTATTAGAATTAAACAAAAGAAAAGAGGGATATTCAAAAGTAAAAGCATCAGACAAAACTTTAGTTACAATAAGCCAGAGGTTGTTTATACACAACAAATTGATTGAGCAACCAAACACTTTGATCTATTACAATTGTTACATGTTTTCATGCAAAGACAATAAGTAAGAGCAGGTACAAACACCATGATCCCATTTCCTGTTGCATTTTTTCCTTCTCACAACCCAGCCCTAACGTACAGGAAAATGTAAAGCGTGTGCAATTTCAGTGAGCATTATTATAATAATAGATATAGGTCACAGAAACTAGCTGAAAACTGCTTTATATCACAAAAATCATTTGTCTAACTCGTAAAAATCCATTATTTAAGAATTTATATTTTCAAGAATAAAAGTATTCCAGGTAGAAGAGAAGAAAAAATTACCTTAATCCAAAATCTTAAACTATCATCAACTGATTTAAATGCCATTAGACGACAATCAGCAGCACATACAGCAACATCATCACGTTCAATGGAATCAATTGGTCTTGAACCAATCTTCAACTCTCTTATGAAAAACTCATTGAATGTCTGCCCACAGAAATTTAAGATATGAATCTTCAAACAAGATAATTTACCATCAAAAATCCAAAAATAGTTGGACTTTTAAATATTTGAAAATCAATATCAATATATCCATAAAAATGGTAGGAAATTGCACCTATCCACAAGATGTAAAAAGTGATACATTCCATGAAAACAACCCTAGTTTTATAAATTTACAAGATTTTAAAAAAAAGACCAACCATTGAACTAGCTGAAACTTTAGTTCAAGATTCGATGGCTGAATTACAATTAAATAAGTTGTGATTAATTAATAAATTTTAATTACCTACCAATTATTTGAAAGACAAAAATAACAATATCATATATCATATATCATATTGATTTCAAATAAAAACAACAATATAATTAATTTTAAAAAATGAAGTGAGAAATAATAAGTAATAATATAATTTAAAGTTGATAAATATTTTATCATTTAAAAAATAAAATAAAATAATTATGAGATGTAATATATTTATAATGTATATACTTATTTTATACACACAATTCCTCTCCATTGTTCATAGTCTTTCTTAATATGTAATAGAGGGTCCTATCAAAATCCTTAATATGTAATAGAATCTTCAAATTTATATTGTCGATTCTGAACAGCTAAGGGTGTGACATCATGGAAAAATAACTTCAGCTCTTTCGAAAGTAGAAGCCCACCTTAAACTTATCCAACGGATTCTTGACTTCGGCCATATTGATTTGATCCTACAACAAAATAATCACATGATTTCTAAGAAGCATGTAATGTCATGCGCACAAGTCCAGATACAAAAGCAACGAGAGTATATGAAATCAGGGAGGAAAAGGTCTAAGGTTAACATGTTAATCACAGCAGAAGAAAATAAATTAGAAGCTATTGGAAAAGCATTAACACACAAATTATGTTGGCATGCACGCGTCTATATAATTTGGCACACAATCATATATATATCTATATGATTTTGTGCCAAAGTAAAATTCACAAGCAACAGCACTATAGATTGCGGCTTTGAACTTAAGCCTCCCATTCCTGTGAATAAGCAAAAATCAGAAGTTTCCAGCCACAAAGAAGTTCATACCTCGAAAAGTTCAATAAATTTAGGTATATCTTCTGCAGATTCAGGTGAGTTCATCTTATTTCCCTGGCTTTCAGATATGTTTTGTAGGATTTCCTTGACCCCTTCAAACAAGAAATTCAACATCTTAAGGCATTATAAAAGATAAAGTGTCTCAACACAAAGGAAAGACTTATGCAAGTTTGATTTACTGGGCCAAATTGACATTCTTCAAATCAGTGACATAAGCACATTATGAACATTATCTTTTTCAATTAATGAAATGATTGCTCTTTCTAATGTACTGCTAATGCACTAAATCTAACTCCAGAAAGGTCTGCAAAACCTAACATATCTGTCTGGTTCTTTTTCGGTATCAGTACAGCTAATAGCAATTGTAACCCACAAAATACAGCAGTGGCTAGTGAAGTTGCTAAAATCAGTAGCCTAGAATTCTTGTCAGAATAACAGAGAATGAGCCCATACCTACATTTATCAGGCCAAGACCTACTTTTGACTGATAAATAGCTCTCATTGACAAAACAATCTTTTTGTCAATTAGTTCTTCAACAAGCCTTTTAGTCTTCCGATCATATACCTGATGCCAAGTAATGGATAAAGCATATGGATAAAGAATTCTATAAGACTTAAATGAACAACATTGCACGTATGCGTGACATATGATATAGCATGAAAGAGATTAACATGGCTGCAAATTCTTAAATTTCAACCAAGTGATGCATATAGGATTTAAAAATCAGCGGTCACAATGATTGTTCAACTTCTCACAAACAAAATCCAGTAATATTGAAGTTTGTTCAGTTAAAGAGATGCCTCTATTTTGACAGTTCTCCCAAGCCAGTGCATTTGAAATCCTGATTGTAAAAGGTGAGAATGGACATGTGTTGAAAATAGCAAGCAAAGGGTGTAAAGATGTCAAACATATCATTAAATCATATTGAAAAACTTCTAATTATGACACACGTCTTTTAAAAGAAAATCAATTATTAGAAAGAGAGAAGCAAAATCCTTAAATGATTCTGTATTTCTTGACATGACTTGAAATAAATTGACATTCTACATTTATTGTATAAAAATCAGCAGAGTGTCAAGAAAAAGAAAAAGAATGGGCGACAATGCATACCAGAATGTGGGAAGCACTTGATCCGGAGCGTATACCAACATCATAGGATGAGACATGAGCCCATTCACTCATTTTAAAGAGCCACCTGAATAAATAAGTAACTCTGTCATTTCACCATATACAGATTCAAATTTAAAGCCATGTATATCATACACAATAAATGTAAATTGACAGTATAGAAAATGTTAACACCGTCCATGCCCTCACTTCAACCCTATCTATCATAGTGCTAGATTAGCATCATGTTCAGAGATTTACCCATATGATGCCTGTTTATCTGTCAAGAATCCTCCCGTCATCACCTGGTTTCCAGTCCCTTCGTCAAAACAAAGAGTTAAATGTACTATTGTGTTCAGCTTGTCAGCAACCTGAAGAACCTCACCACAAACAGGACAGCAATTCAATAATGTTTCCCTACAATACCAGAAATCAACAAATTAATGAATTATAATTAAATGAAACATACATAAAGAGAGAATCAACATGATGAGAACACTTTCATCCCCTCTTGGTCATGGACTAAGTTCAAACACGGGAATTAATAAATCTTCTAAAAAATTTGAGTGCAAATACACAGAAAAATAAAAAAACAGATTCTGATGGTGGTTATTGTCAAATCTAAACAGAAAAACTATAGAAAAAATAAATATATAAATAGAATAAAGAACCAACAGGACTCTTTCTTGGAACATATATTTAAATACATATAAAATAAACAGACATATGGTATCCATGAATGGATGGAAATAAAAAATGTTAATATAATCTTTAGTCCCTCAAGTTTCTAAGTATAATTCAATACATCTGCCGCCAAAAACACTAATTGGCATGCAAAATGTACCTGTTTGTTGTGATTGTTTAAGAGTGTTTCTATAAGTAACGTAAATAATTAAACATGTGCATAAACAACAGAAATCCTAATCCTAGTCTTCCTCACAAGATCCATTGGAATGACAATGAAAAAAAAAAAAAAACCTTCTAACAACTTCAAAAGAATTAATAATTTTAAACCATTGAACCTAAAAAATGATGACCAAAGAATAAAATAAGATATACAAAATTAATGCTTGCAGTCTCGTATCAAACATTACTTTTCTTGTTGAAAAGCAAGAAGGTCAGCCAATTCATCCATGCTAACCGTGCCATCCCCATTCTTATCAGCTGCTTTGAAAATTTCTTCTTTCTGTTGCAAAGAAAATTGAATTGGTCAGAGTTAAACACACACATACACACACAAAACAAGAGATTACATTATAATTACAAAACAAACATTATACTGTAATGAAAATTTTAAGTAGATACAATCAAGAAATCAAATTTCAATATACTAATTCAAGGTTTTAATGTTCAAACTGTTATTCTTTTATATTATTTATATGATCACATAATCTAAAAAATCAAATTCTGTTATCAGAAAATGCAAATTTTTAGGTGTATAAGCAAATTCAAATGATATCTAGTAAGCATAGGCTTCATCAATTGAAAGATCACACAAGATAATTCGGTTAATGTTTGCTCAAGCATGAACCTTGATAGATGCTGTTTCATTGCCAAAGGCGTCAATTAGGTCAGAAAATTCAGAAAATGAAAGCACGCCATCTCCATTATAGTCCTGCACAGAATATTACCTTTTAGGTTAAAAATAGACAATGATAAACTGTTCTCAAAACCCTAAACTAAATATTATACAGCATTTTCACTGGCTCACATAAGTTATATATTTAACATATTCAGCATTTCAAGTTCTAGGAGCACCCTGATACAGAAAATATGATGAAGGGATGTTGGAAGAAATAACTTAAATAACATGGAATCTTCTTTAATATTTAATAGAAACATAAGCATATCATCAAATGCTTGGGTCCATTCAAAGTCAGTTTGATACCAGTGTCCCTGTGCAAGAAGGTGATCAGAGTTTTTCTTCATCATCTTTTAAAATATCTCTCATATGTCTTACAGTCAACCTGGACCAGTGACAATTCATTGGAAAACAGAAGTAAACCAAACTTACCACTGTAGATAAAATGCGTTTGACAAAGCCTTTCTCTGTTTCGATTGGGTCCTGATAGATTTTTTTCATAATCATTATCAATCCCTATTATATTCAAGCAAAAACATGCTATATTTTCTTTAATATATACCTACCTCTACAGAACAAGAGAGAGAAATGTTTCCAACCACTTTGCCTGGCGTTGATGGATCTAACAAGTTGAATACCTCAGTGTCAGAATCAGAATCCTGTATCACCATAATGAAAGCCAATAAATGAACCATTTCAACAGCAATGGTTAAAATAGTCCAAATCTGAAAATAAACATTATTCAGTTATCCAAAGCCATGCTCCAACCAGATTGCTATCCAACAATCCGAGGGAGAGATATAGACAGCAGTTTGCCAGGACCTATGGGTCAAGGGAATGTCTCAAGCAGATATTTTACATGGGGTTTAGGCTTCCCAAGAGATGACACAGGCATGAAAAGGTTTCCATTTGACCTCTGAGTAAAGTCATCAAAGGGAATTACTGAATAGCTCGTTATTCTGATAATGACTACGGCTCTCACGAATTGGGATCCAAGAAGTTGGTTGGCAATGCCAAGGAAGTAAATGGATTCCGACTCATGGGAGCAAGAGCTTGTAATAAAGTAGCTTTCTCAACTGGCTGCTCTAAAATTTTGTTATGGCATAATAGACAATGCCACCTCAATTTCCTTTGCAAAAATAGACCATTGCACCCATCATTAATTTATCAAAAAATAATTTTCGTTGCAATGATTCATTAATCCAATTTTTCAAAAAGGATATCTCTCTTTTTTAAGGGTTAAGGACCAAAAATACCAACAAACTATTGGGCCAGGACCACCCGGCACAACAAACTATTTTTTGGACCAAAAATACCAACAAACATTTTAAAGAGGAGCGCTCAGCACAACGCCATTAACACCGTTAACAAAAAGTTAACCTCCGTTATCTAAGGTGCAGATTGGCCAACGAACTCTTATTCCAGGAGCGCCCAACACAAAATTCTAAATTTTACTAAATTAAATAATTTTTCTCAATTGTCATTATTCAAAACTACTTGTATAGATATCTATGGACAAAAATTATTCATTATTTAATTTTTCAAAATTATAATTTGCTAAAATAAACAAAAGTTTTAATTAAAAATATAATTATATGATTTAAATAAAACTCAAGGTGTTTTATATTCTTTTCTTTCGATTTTGCCGTTAACTTAATATCATTATATTCAAGATAGATAATGTATCGTTGGGAATAAGTTATACGGCAATTGACACAATTGAGCTTTAAGAACTACTAACCTAAATTTCTTGCTATAATTTAAAGAGGGAAACAAATTATACTTATAAATTTAGATTAATAAGACTTATATTTAGAAATAAAATAAAAATAAAAATCATGATAGAGTAAAAATACATACATAAATTTACTCTAATTTATTTGATTAATAAGTTCACTTTTACATATTTTACTCTAATTCTCTCATATCATTTATCATACATTCTTTTTCTCATAAAAATTATTATTTTATTTTAGAAGAAATTTATGTGAGTTTTATTATAAAAATAAATCATATAATTTTTTGTTTAACATATATAATAAATTATAAAACACCTTGAGTTTTATTTAAATCATATAATTATATTTTTAATTAAAAATTTTGTTTATTTTAGCAAATTATAATTTTGACAAAATTAAAGAATGAATAATTTTTTTCCATAGATATCTATACAAGTAGTTTTGAATAATGACAATTGAGAAAAAATTATTTAATTTAGTAAAATTTAGAATTTTGTGGAAGCCATAGTCAACGCTTAGGTTGGTTGAAGTTTTTATAGGTTCAAAATAATATATGTCAATAAGAAATATTCCTCACCTGGGTTAGAAATTCAAGCAGATCAATCTCACAGTATCCAACAAGAGTATTGCTTCTTAGTCTGTTGGTCTACATAAGAAAACAATAATATGAAATTAGATACGTTGATACACTTAAGGACTCACAAAGAAAGTAGTCTGTCATAAAATCATATTCAAAATGTCAGTAACTAGAATTTATGTAGCAATCATCTTTCCATTTTGTAAAAGCATATTTCCAAATCCCTTGATCTCAAACTGAAACGGAAATACACATCAAACATACAAGTATGACATAGGATTTCAAATTTCAATTATTCAAGTCTAGCAAAATAGAATTGGATAAGTTCTTTCTAAGGTAATGAAAAATTAAAATAAAAAGGCCAGAAGGTCTAAGTGCACACCTCAAATACAGAAATCCTAGCAACATGAGGCCCATTCTTTTCCAGTAGAAGCTTCTTTTCCTGTAAAAGAACATAGAGGTCATGTTGAACAGGAAACACCTATCTGATAAACTATATTCTGAGTCAACAAGAACCAGGATCAAGACCTCATGAAACAGGGCAAATGAATTCAAGTAACAAATATTTAACACGTGCTCACACACACACTCATAATGACTTAGCAGTAAACAACTACCATTAGAAGGAATAATTTGAATTTAAATTCTTGATGCTTAAATGACGAATCAAATATTAATAAAAATAACTTAATGTTATTCTACTGGCAATCTACTCAAAATGGTGCGAAAATCAAAATCCATAACTTCAAGAGCCCCTGTCTTGACAAGTTCCCTATGGCCTATTTCATATAAAGGGAGGAGGGAGGGCGATGGATTTTTCATTATGCTCAAACTTCATCAAAGATAGTTTTGTTTTTCATAAGCTACGATAAAGTTGTTCAATAGGAGTTCTATCCCAAAAGACACAAAAAACACATGATTCTTTTCCACAGAAGTATCATCATCCTACAGGAATAGATAGCGCCCATAGATGGAAGGCCCTTCAAGATGTTTTAGTCCCAACTACTTAAAAAGGATCATACGCACATGCGTGTGCACGCACAATTTTATGAATCTATTTAAACCTTCTTTTATTCATTACTCAAACACCCATGAAAATTATCTCAATACACTCTTACACCATTATTGACAAATCTCAATGGAATGTAATTATCATTCACTGTTATCTGTAAAACTCTTACAGAAAATGAAAGGACTTTTCAATAAAATAAAAATAAATGACAGCATGCTAAAGCTATTAACAATATATGATAGAGACTAGGGTACTCACAGAGTTCCAAACCGGCTTGTCTGTACTGCACCATCAGTAGCACAAAATGAATACATGAAACAACAATGAAGGGAGAAGTTTCTAATGCTGACAACTAAATTATTGCAAGTAAACACTCAAATATGAAAGCACTAACTGAAGACATGCACTCACATACTGGATTGATATATAGGAGCAAATATATTACACTATGACATTAACTAATCATACAGTAATGACTTTACAAATAAAAATTCTGAATCTGCTATATGACAGAAAACACTGGAAGTGTGATAACCAAAATCATGATAGATGAAAGCTTGGAAGAAGGGAGAAAATTTGTAGCTAACATGATTCTACAAATATGTGGACTGTCAAAAACTAAACGCAGGTAAAGAAAGTTATATAGTAAAAATGCACTTTTATTTATACTCAAGCAGGAAAAACTTATAGGCTTCACCAAAAATAAAATATGTCAAAAAAAGTCTACATAGTAATATCATGATATTATGGTTGAGTAGAACGTCTGCATTCCACATAATGAATCATGATATAGCTAAAATAATCATAACAAACCCAAGGGGCTTTTACAGGACTTAACTGATCTGAAGTCTTTGTGCGGAAAGCCTGCTCTCCAAGAGATAGACAAGCAATCCACTTATCCTTGAACTGCATCTCCGCCTACAATCAGAAGATTCACATTTCACCATATTTAAATAAAATATACGTGTGTTGTCCTAGAAAATAACAACAACAACCAAATATATACCTGTCCCAATAAAGAAATAAGCTAAAGGAAAACAATTTTTTTCGGCTTTAATTTCACCATCGCATAACAAAAGCAGGAAAAAAAGGAAGGAAAAAAATTATTTATTACGACCTTAGAAGTAAGAACCACTGAAATTGACGGAGGAGGAAACGTAATGAAATGGAACTAAAGTAGAGACACTCAGATAATGGATGAGATATAAAGAATTTGAATGAATTTTAAATTGCAGTATCATATAACGAACATCTAACATATATCACTATAGTATTCTCTGTTCTTTTTTTTTTTTTTTTTTAAGATCACTGTAGCATTCTCTAGGCTTACCTGAAAAAAATACAAATTTATCATTTTCATGGAAACAGAAAAGGGGAAAAAAATTCCTTAGAGAAGATTACATTAAAATTTAAAAAATAATAAAAAAAGGGTTAAAATGTTCAATCTTAACTATTGTGGTGTCCTAACAGGAGCATAGAACATATATCACGATGGTGCTCAATTTAGAATTACAGGTAACGATCACAATTTACAATTCCAATAAATAAATAAAAAATGCAACTGAACAAGAAGATTCCCTTTAGAAAGCTGTAAGAAATAAAAAGGGGAAAAACAAGTGATAAAACCATGACTAATTATAGCAATTTCACAATCTCCCAACGTAAAACAGCGAAAAGAAAACACACCTGGATGAGAGTGAGGATAGCGATTCCGGCGAAGTTATCAGCAGAGATGTGTTGGGGAGCAGAAGAGGAGGAACCAGAGGAGCCGTTACCATTCCGGCGATGGCGATCGCGAAGGAAGCGGCGACCTAAATGAAGACGCTCTTTGAAGCGAGCACGACGCGAGCCTTTATTGCCTTCCGAAGAAGAAGACTCCTTGGAGTCTCCATTACCCATAGTAGCCGATAATCTCTAACTCTGGTTCAGGCGCGAGGGCAGAGAAGTGATATGCTAGATTGCTAAGGTTGAGTCGGAAATGCGGAATGCTAAAATTTCAATGATTCTCTCAGTGCGATCACTCATAATGGGGAAGTTGACCTCAGTGGATATTCGCAGCACAGAATGGGTTTTTGTGGCGTGGACGTATTCAAATCGCTCTGTAAGAATGTTGGAATCTGAAAAGCTGAGCTCCTTTTTTGATATTTTTCGTAGGGCTAGTACAGGTGTACTGGGGAATTTTTATATAAAAGGGATCTCTTTTTTAATTTTCATGCCCAACTCCAACCATGTGCTTCCCCGCAAGGATGGTTCCTGTCCAAGTTCTTTCCTAGTTTTAACTCTTACTCCCTAGTCCCTCCTGTTGTCAGAAGTCAGAACCAGTTAATTTTATCTGTTGTATATTAAATAAAATTATAAATCAAACAAATTAATTAATAGAGAAATGATAAATATAAATATTTTTATGTAATTTATTTAAGTTTCTGTTAATTGTTTTTTATATTAAAATTATAGGTAGTATTTGTTAATCATATTATTAAATATTTTTCATATGATTCAATATTGGTATAATTTTAAATTTTATTTAGGAAAGATTAATTTTTTATTCTGTTAACCATTAAATTAACTCAGTGAGACTCAATCCCTAATTTCTCAACTCGCTCCTTTTATTTTTTTTTCTTTATATTACTGTTTGTTGTCATCATAACTTAGTCCTTGGAAAAAATGGATACTTTGACGGGAAAATCCTTCCCAGGTCCCAAAAGACCAACAAAATCCCAAAAGAGTCCTTAAGAAAAGTCACATATATCAGAAAAGTCTTAATAAATTGTTAATCCTATCGATGGAGTTGTTAATTAACAACTCCATCTCTAAGGTTAACGACTTCTTGATACTTTTATGACATTAGAATTTTTTATAAGACTTCTTTAAAATTTTGTTGGTTCCTTAGAATCCTGAGAAGAATTTTCCCTACAGTGACCCTTCCACTTAAGCTCCACCTACTTCTTGTGTTTCTGTTTTTTTCAAAAGTTAACCAAAAGAAGGAAAGCCAAGGTACCTGCGCAAAATTCTTATTCTTCGGCATCATAGCTTATATGCATTGTGGGTAGAAAATGTGCATCAGCTGAGATGCTGAAGCCATTAGCTTCATCATTCATGAGGAAGTGGCAGGACCACCAGCTCTTTTCACTTCTTTGCCTTTATCAGTTCTTGCAGTAGAATTGGCTTCTCCCCTTCCTATCCCCCTCATTTTCCTTTTTTTTATCGTTAGATTAAGATCTCAATGGTCGAGATATAACATCTTATAAAAATATTATTGTAATTTTACTTAAGAGATACAAAAATTATTTTTGTATCTTTTAAGTAAAATTACAATAATATTTTTATAAAATATTAAATATGGACCGCTAAGATTTTAATCTATTGGTGGAAAAAGAGGAAAAAGGATGGGAAGGGATACTGGAAAGGGACACAGCTTTTCTCCTTTACCCTTACTATCTGCTGCCTTCATTTTCTATAAAATTGCACTGTTTTGAAGCAAAAGAGTGAAGCTAATGCTTTGTTTTTTTAAACAAATATTTCAAGTATTGGAGAGTACTAAAAAGATACAGTACTTCAAGATATGATTAGTACTGAAAAAATATTTAATATTTTAAAAAATTATTTTAAGATTATGAAAAAATATCCTAAAGTATATTTTTAGTATCTATCAGTACCCTGAAATATTTTTTCAAGATCACGAAGTATTCTTTTCAATACCATCCTGAAGTATTCTTTTAGTATTAGTCAATACCTGAAATATTTTTTCAAAATCCTAAAATAATTTTTCAAGATCATTAAGTATTTTTTTAGTACTAATCAATATCCTAAAGTATCTTTTTATAATCAATACCATAAAATATTTTTAGAAGATTCTAAAACAATTTTTCACAATCATAAAGTATTTTTTCAATACTGATCAATATTTTGGAGTATCTTTTTAATGCTGTGAGTATCCTACAATATTTATAAATAAATAAATAAATAAATAAAAAAGGCACCGGCTTCAATGTTTTGCACAAAAGGATAGAGTTTCATAGAAAATCAGGGCAGCAGCCAGCAGATCGGGTAGAGGAGGAAAGCCGGGTCGATTGGAAAGAAGCCAACCCCCTCTTGCAATGCCTGCTCTCTCACATAAGAAGTTTGCCAATGAAATCATCAGTTATCACAAAAGGCAGGATCTCGTTGGCCTTTCTTGCCAGCATATACAATGACAGCAATGTCGGAGGGAAGTCATGAGGCTGGAAAAACAGATCCGCAGGTAAATTCTTCACTGTGGCTGCAATAGTTCTGTCAATAGTATGCTTACTCCAACTGTGAGAAGCCACGGGGCTCCATTACGTATAGAGCACACCAGGATGTCCCCGTCTGAATTACTACAAATGTGGACGAGAGAGATGAATCTCAACGTTTACATGGTGATGAAGGCGGACTCACTCAAGCTGACGAAGCAGAAGATATTTGCGAAGGTAATGGCTTTCCTTCTTGTGGTTAAATTTTGTAAAAAAAGAAAAATAAAACAAACAGGTGGAGCTTGATGGAATGGTCAAATTAGCCTTTTTGCCAGGACTGAGCTATGATGACGAATAACTAGAATATAAAAATAAATAAAAAGATTAGGGAGTTATTAAAGAGTCAAAGGTCTAGGAACTGAATTTTCTCGATTATATTTTAATGGTATACTGTGCATTTCAAATAGAGAAAAATTTAAAAATTATCAAATTTTAAGGCAAGGCTAATAGCAAGGGAAAATGGAGGATAAATCTATATTGGAAAAATTAATTGGGGAATAGGACCTAGAAAAAAGAAAAATCTTAAGGTCAATTGGGAGAAATAAGGAACCATATGAAATGACTACTCTACCCCAATGAAATAAGGATCTACCGGTTCACCTTTTTCACCTATCAGTTCCCTCACTACCATCCACCCCTTCATCGTCTCCTTCATCTTTCCAACTTCACACTTCACACTTCACAAACTCCATATCCCCCTCAAGCAAACTCTAGCAACATACAATGGTGATTTCAGCAACCAAAGAGAGTGACCTTCATCTTGCAACACCACATTAGATCTAGTGACCTCATCTACCACCACTGCACCTGCCTTCTTCACTCCCCCCTCCCCCCATATCTTTGATCTTTGTTGTCGCTCCATCCATCCTCTGCCTTCTTAACATACCACTCTGGTTTTATTTATAAGTTCATTTTGACCAAATCACACATACCAATTGACCTTCCACCAATTGTGAATGAGCTTCCACAAACTACAACTAAGCTTTCAAGAATTGTAATTGAGCTTCCATGGTGTGTAAATTAAGTTAAAATGCAAGTAAACTTCCACGAGTTGCAAATGACTTTCCGTAGTATAAAAACTAAGTTAAAGTGCAAATGCAAATAACCTTCCACAAATTGTAAAGGATGCAACGTGGAGTTGCTTTTAATCAAGTGATCTTCGTGGACCTTCCTTTAAGGCGATTGTAATATATCAATACCTCCGATTCTAAATATAGGATAAAGTTTGTCGTGCAAATTTGCACTACAAATTTTGTCCTATATTTAGGAGTGGAGCAGTGGCAGACCTAGAAATTTTAATGATGGGGGGCGAAAATAAAAATATATTATATTATAAATAAAACTAATTGAAATACAATATAAACCTAATATACAAAAAATTGAAAGAAATCTATTATAAATGTAAAATATTTGAAATATTTTGATACTCTCAAGGTCAGGTATAGTTTAGAGAAAAAAATCTCAGTGGAATGTAAATGGGGGATCAAGATGAAATTGGAATGATTACAGGAAAAATGTAATACCCGAATAATTATTCATCGTAAATATTATATTTTGATAAATAATACCTATTGGAAATAGGTGAATATGTGGTCTCAAATTCTATAGTGTATTTTATGGTAATTTCTCTTGAAATTAAAAGGGATAAAGTGCCAAAATCCCTAAATACATTTATAGGTCATAAAATACCCTAAGAATATTATAATATATCTTAAGAGGCAATTAAATATTTATTAAAAATAGGAAAGTATGTTGTCTCTAATTTAGGTAATTTATGGGATTATTTTCCTTGTAAATAAAAGAGGCAAAATCCAATATTAATTTGGAGAACATAAGTTGCCCCATGATTTTTAAAATAATACATAGAGCATAAATTACCAATGTAAATAAAATAGTTGTGAGAAAATAATTAACCTTAATTAAGAAAATTATCAACAATTAGTAGGTGACTAAATAAATAATTTATTGCTAATTGTTTAAGCATGAATAAAGGAAATGTTTGAAGTTAATTGTGTGCAAACCCTAATTAAAGATTAGTGACTAGTGAAGGGTCAAGATTAGCAAAAAGGTGATTGCTAATTAATTAGACATGATTAAGTAATATATAAAATGAATTACATAAAATCCTTAAAGCCTAATTAACCAACAAAGGATGAGATTAAGACACTAATCAAACTTATTGATTAACTTTGACAAGTCAACATTAATCAAGAGCTAGGATTGAATCTAATAAAGTGAATCTAATGGTTCTAATTAATTAAAGCCTAAATCCTTGCCAAATTGAATCAACCAATGGGAACACATGAACATAGGATATTTGTGCAAGTGGGAAGCATATTCCTTGGTCAAAAATCCTCCATAAATTTCGAAATAGTAGAAGAAAAAGAAGAGAAATATGTGTGTGTGAAAAGGGTTTGAGCAAGTGAAGAAAAAAATGAAAAAGTAGAAAGATATTTTGATAAAAGCAAATAGGATAAATGAGAACCGATAGAAAATAAATCATATCTTGAAATCTGTGAACTAAGTATTAAACATCAGGATATATTGTGAATGAGTGAATTTTTGTCCCGAAGTTGGTATTACCCGAAGTCATTTCCGTAACCGATGAGGTTTATCTTAAAATGACAAAAAGGCTGGAAAATACCCTTAAAGGGATCATAATCTTTGTTAATCCAAATATTTCTCAAGTGATACCATAGACCTCCAAAGTTACCTCAAGAATTATTTGAGATTATTTAAAGATTACGCGATTGGAACGCTGAGCAGGAGGATTTATCGGCTAAATCCATAAAGCAAGGGAGATGACATCAATTGGATGACGTCATTTTTGGAAGGGTGAGATAAGGGGAGGTCGGCCAACTAGCTTGGAGGGTGAGGATTAGAAGTTGATCAAAACCCTAGATCCTAAGGCCATTATTCAAGGAGGAAAAGTTTGAGAAAATTGCAAAAATGCCATAATTATGCCTATAAATAGGCATCACCTCCTTGCAAAATTTTCACACCAAAATCCTCTCAAACAATTCGAAATTTGTAGAGAGAAGAGAGAAGGAGGATTTCTTGAGGAAAAGTAGCAAAGCTCTGGGTAAATTCTTCGGTCCCTAGTCTTTAGTTCGGTAGTTCTTGAAGTTCTAGTGTAGTCATAGCTTAAATGTTGTTTTGATCTTTAATCTTCCAATATATTGTTGATATCATGTTTTAAGATTAAATAAGGTATTTATTTCGAAAATATGATGGAGATAGAGATATGACAAAATTTTGGAAGATTAGAGTCAAAGTAGCGAAGCTTTGGCGAAATTTCGCCGGTTAGCAAAGTCAGGGTAAAATGGTCATTTATGACTAAAATATCAGTTAGGATATTGTTTGATTAATAAATACGATATTGTCCTTATAAGATATATGTAATCACGTTCCGATCGTCAGACGTACCGTATTTCGTCAACGAAGGTACGTACGTTCGCGTACTGTAACACTAACTCTGATGCTTAATGTATGCTTATATGTGATGGATGATAACTCTGCTGTGTGTTTGTGTACTGTTGATATGTGATAACTGATAACTCTGTTGTGGGCTTATGTACTATTAGGGTACGTTCGCGTACTAGTAACACTAATTCTGATGTTTATTGTATGCGTATATATGTTATGTTTATTGTATGCATATATGTGTTATGTTTATTGTATGTGTATATGTGGTATGGGTACGTTCGCGTACTAGTAACACTAACTCTGATGTTTATTGTATGCGTATATGTGTTATGTGTATTGTATGCGTATAGGTGGTATGTTTATTGAATGCATATAGGTGTTAGAAGATAACTATGTGCATGCTAGGGGCGATACATCTGCATGCTAGGGGCGATACATCTGCACGCTAGGGGTGATACATCTGCACGCTAGGGGTGATACATCTGCACGCTTGGGGCGATACATCTGCATTGGTTGTGTGCTCATATACTGTTAATGTTGTGAATATCTGTAATCCATATATTGTATATATAAGCATGAGGTTAACTGTTACTCGAGGTACGGTGCGCGTTGGACCTCGCTCTTAATATAGCTTCGGCGTCGAGCACCGAGGATAAAGGCAAGCAAAGACGGATAGAGACCCAGCTGGAGACTTCTTTTTGTTATTTACGTTTATGATAGACATAAGGATTAATGTACCGTTATTGCGATTAGTCAGACCTACACAGTTGGTATTTTGAATATATGTATCGTTTACTCTCTTGCTTCGATGCTCTACTCGATGATATAATGATGAAAAAAATTATTCGGCTTTTGAAAATGAGATGTTACAAAAAAGACAAAAATAATTCTGAAATTGAAAATTTCAAATATGATATTTCCTAAAAAATGAGTTGTAAATTGCTTACCAAGTTTCATCATTTTTTTTTCAACTCTTGGTAATAAACCTGATTTGGGATTTTGCAGTTTTAAAGTTCTTTTTATCTTTTTCCCATGATTTTAAGAATATCCTCAACTCACTTTGACATTGAAAGTAATAGCTATTGAGGATTGAAGCCTCTCAATCAATAACTTATTAGTTACTCCTCCGGTCCTAATTATAGGACATATCTAACCGATTTTGGGAAGATTAATGAGGGAAGTTAAATTAGTTAATTTTACTCATTTTCCTAAAATGCCCTTATGTAAATTTAAAATGACATAAATAAAAGTAAATCAACAATCCCACCACATATCTCTCCAACTAATTTTCCTTTTCACACACTTTTTAATTAAAATAATGGTCTTGCTATATATACATATATGTGTGTGTATATATGTATATATATATAGATCTATCTACACACACATACATACATACATACATACATACATACATACATACATACATACATACATACATACATATATACACAGACACACATATATAGATACAAACATATACATACGTACGTACCTACAGTGGCGGAGCCAGAAATATATATTTGTGGGTGCACAATTTGTGAGGGGATTTGGGGGTTCGGGGGCAGCGCCCCTGAAATTTTTTTTAAAGGAAAGTTTTAAATGCATTAAAAATTAAATGAATATAGACAAGAAAAGAAAAGAAAATTTCAACTTAATATAGAAAAAAATAATCAAGAGTCTAACCAAATGAAAATTATCTGCAAGAGCTCCTTAAGAAATATGGAATGGATCACTGCAATGAAATGATACCCCTATGAGCTCAACAACTTTTTTAATATTCTAATTTTTATTTTTAGGATTTATTTATAATTAAGAGTGAAATTATATATGATAAATGTATTTAATTTATAATTTTTAAAATATATAAAAAGATGGAAATAGTGGGTATTTTGTTGTAATTTTTTTCCTATATTTGTGGTAGACACAATTAAAAAGAATGATGATTGTGTTTAGTGCATAAAAAGTAAAAGCATATTGGTGCATGATGGGATTCGAACCTGGGTGCTTTCAGTGATGTGACAAGACATTAGTTTAGTGATGTGACAAGACATTAGTTTATCACTAGACTACTATTGGTACATCTTGTTGAAGAGCTCCTTCAAAATATATATATTCTAAAAATTTTGTGGATGCACTTGCATCCATAAAAACCAATGTGGCTCCGCCACTGCGTACCTACATACATACATACATACATATATATACACACACACACACACACACACACACACATATATATATATATACATATATATACACAATATATATATACACACACACACACACATATATATATATACACACACACACATATACACACACACACACACACACACACACACATATATATAAATAGACACACACGGGTGTGCGTGCGCGTGTATATTGCAACCCACATATATATACTTACTAAAAACCAAACACACTTGAGAGAATAAAATAGGGGTATTTTAGGAAGAAATTGACAAAAACTAAAAAGTTGTCTTATAATTAGTGACCAAAACCAACCCCAAATGTTGTCTTATAATTAAGACCGGAGGGAGTAATACTTATGTGGGGATCAGTTGTCCATTTAGAATTATTGAAATTCAACATACTTATTTTGTTTTTTTTTTTTTTATCATTTTGACAGTAATTTTCAGTCTTTTTTTCCCAATAGTTTAATACTTTTTTTTTTTTTTGATATAGAATAGTTTAATACTTTAATTAGAGTCTATTGGATCACGAGGGAAGAACATGGGCCTTATTTGGGCCCAGCATTCCGTGGGCGTCAGCCTGCCAATGGATCTAACCAGATAGGCCTTACCTTCCCCATAACCAAGGGTCCTTTCGGCCGCCTGTTAAGCCTGATGCTAATAACCATAAAAAAAATAACCATAACATGTTAATATTAACTCGTCCAACTTTTACCAAAAAAAAAAAAAAAAACTCGTCCAACTAGCGAGGATTTTTTTTTTTTTTTGCTCAGAGTAGTTGGAGAAACATAAGGAGTGTTATTCTGCCAATTGGTGAGACATAAGGAGCTAGTCTTTAGTAATATAACAAACCAAAGTTTGAAGTATTAACCATAAGGCCTAACACAGGTGGCACCTAGCTGAGTTTCTTAAGCATCTAATCAAGAGTTCGATACCTGACGGTGTGTATTATGACCAACACTAAAACCTCTTTAGGAAGTTTACAGTACGCGAGAGGATCAATCACCGTTACCGGCGGTAGATACCTTGAGCCTACAAAAAAAAGTTCGAAGTATTTTAGACTATGAGTACTTTGAACATGATTGTTTCTGATAAAAGATACTCCCTTCGGTCCTAATTATATGACATATTTAACCGATTTTGAGGAAATTAAGGAAAGAATTTAAATTAGTTAATTTTACTTATTTTCTTAAAATGTCCTTATATAAATTTAAAATGACATAAGTAAAAGTAAATTAAAAGCTTCTGACACATATCTCTCCAATCTAGAATTTTCTTTTCCACATGCTATCTAATTAAAATAACGGTCTTACTATATAATATATGTGTGCGTGTGTGTATACATATATGTGTGTGTGTGTCTCTACACACATATATATGCAAACACACACTCACAAAGATATATATATGTATATATATGTGTGTGTTTATGTTTATATATGCACACACACACACACATATTGGCAGACACACAGATATACATATATGTACACACACATATTTGTGCGTGTGTATGTCTATATATATTTGTGTGTAGACATATACATATATATCTAAAAGTTTCATTGACTGTAAGAGTCTACACACTCATATACATATATTCACCAAAAACAAATACACTTGAGAGAATAAAATAGAGGTATTTTAGGAAGAAATAAACAAAAAATAGAATGTTGTCTTATAATTAGGACCAAAACTAACTCCAAAAATATTGTCTTATAATTAGGACCGGAGAGAGTATATATGTAGAGCCGGGAAATCGGGTCGGGCCCATCGGGCCGGCCCGTTTAGGCCCTAGCCCGTCAAAGGCCGGGCTTGAAAAATAGAGGCGATATTTGAAATTGGCCCTGTAGGGCCAGCCCTGGAGGGCCTCGGGCTTAAACTGCCGGCCTGGAGGGCTCTTGCCACTGCAAGCCCTTTTCACTGTAGTTTTTTTTCTTTTTCTTTTTCTTTTTTTAATTTATTAATTTATATATATTTTGTCTTTATTATAGAGTTATTTATTGTAACACCCCATGTTTGAAATGCGGAATTTTTTTTTTTTTTCAAACAAACAATCAGAGTGGAGAAATAGAGCGAAAGAGCATTTGGATTCTTAGCCAAAACAGCAACCATTGTGTAACATTGCATAGATTACAGTAGTCCAAATGTTTAGAAAGGAACAACGAGATAGAAACAGAAGCGGAAAGGAATGCGTAAAGCGATAAAGATAGAAACAGTCTTCACCGCATGCCTACTCCGGTACTTGCCTCGATCCACGATCCGTGGTCCACCTCGACCACGAAGCTACAAATGAGATTCAATTCAACGTATTGAATCTCGGGTAACAGTTAACCTCATACCCAAACAATACAAGTATACGGACAACGATTTTTTCTAGAGCTAATACAACAAGATATCACTACAAAAGCATATAGCAGATGCATGATCATTATGCCGACAAACATAAGCGATAAGCAATATGAAAGCCCCACAATGTAAAACAATAAAGGCCTGCACTATTCTCCAGTGCCACGATAATTAGTCGTGTCCTCAGCGCTAGGAAAACAAAACGGTGTTATCAAAACTATAACCCGTATAATCTGTACGTATAACGGTCTACGAACATATCATTGACATATAAGTATTTAAGAAGCACAAGATTAGTGTTACGATGCGCGTCCGTACCTTCGTTGATGTACGTAAGTGTTTCACGGCGGAAACTTTGTACTTTCGACGGAAAACAGTGATTTGTCCGACACGGCACGTTGGACGGCGTAAAGGCGACAAATTAGGATTTCGACTTCCTATACAAGTAATATCACTTTTATTAGTGATTTGATACTACAATCGGCATTTTAGGTAAAAATTACCATTTTGCCCTTATACCCTACTTGGCGGAATTTCGCCAGCGCTTCCGCTACATAGGCTATTTTCTTCCCAAAATTTCGCCAGAACTTCGACGCATTTATGATTCTTGAAAATAAAGACTAAAATAGCCCTCCCATATGATACCCAATCATACTTTGAAATTTAAAGGCTATTACTACCCCTAATTTTGAAAGAGTTATAAAAACTACAACTTTTCGGACTCGATCCCTACTATGTTTACACCTCTCGCATATTTTTTCAACGCAAACAAGGATCTAAAACATTTGTAGGAATCTTGTCACCTACTTTCTAAATCTAACTAACAATTCTACTAACTACTAAACTAAAAACTAAAGACTAAAGCCCGAAAGACTTACCCGTTGAAGACTTGGCGAGCTTCCGCCTGAACTTCTCTCTCTTCTTTCTCTCCCTAGCAATTTCGGCCAAGGAGCTCAAAGAAGAATGATGTGCAGAATTTGAAGGAGGGGGTATTTATAGGGTTTTGATAAGGCTTTGTTTGGCATTTTGGGTTATAAAAACCCATTTTCCCGATCGGTGCAGGATTCGCGTGATTTCGGAGAATTCACAAAATTCTGGATTTACAACTCTGAAGACATGTTCTCACTTAGTAGAAATGTCCAAGTTAACCTAAATTTTGATTCCATATAGGTCTCCAACAGTCCAGTTGAAGTTTTCTCGAAAAAGTCGGTGTCGGAATTCGTTTTCGGAGATATCAATCTCTTCGAAATAATTCACTGATTCCAAATATGTCAAAATAAATTCAAACCCATTCCTAAATATTGAGTTAGAATTTATTTTCCTCTTTTCCAAAAATATGCCTATATGCATTTTTCCCTATTTTGTTTTATTAGGAAAATGCACAAACGGCCTCGGAATTAACTTAGGAAGAGGTCACTTAAAGGTAAAAACTCACCGATCAATATTTTACCTTGACCTTGAAATTCCTATTTCTAGATCTCTAGATAGGATCCGTTTCCTAATTTTAAAATTACTATTCATGATTTTTGCTTTAATTAAATTATATTATTAAAATATGTTACAAGTGGCCAACTTGCTTCCTATGCTATTTTTATTTTATTTTTCTTTTAATTTTTGCCTTGAATTTCGGCTGGCCCCTTTAAATAATTAATAAATATTTATTTTTATTTAATTAATTATTTAATGATTTATTTATTTATTTTTCCAAAAATTTCACAAAATTACCTAATTGGTCCATTCTTGTATTTAGGCTTAAAAATACCTAAACTCAACTATTTTTCTCCAAAATTTCCAATTAATTAGTAAATACATTTTTACTAATTTCCACCTAATTACACTAATCTTTGAGCTTCACATAATTATCCCTTAATTTCCATTGTTTACACTTAAGTAATTAGCCATTAATTGCTTAATCACTCTTTTAACCATGATTGGTATTTTTCTTAATTAAGATGCCTTATTACCTTCATATTCTTGCATTAACCTTAGTATTTTCATACCTCCAACATTATTCAATAATTACAAGGGTATTTTGGTCTTTTACTACTTTTTGAGTATTTTCCAACAATTTCTCCAATTTCATAATTTATAAAATTACAATAATTAGAGATTATATACTCTCCTTACTCACTTGGTCATTTAACTTTCTTTTAGGATTTTTCCACAAATTTTCTAAGTTAATTACCCTTTCAGGGGCATTTTGGTCATTTTGGCACTTTGGCCCTTAAATTCCCTAATTTCTTGTAGAAATTCTACTTAGAAAATATGCTATAATTATACAAGGCTGGAGATTGAATTTTCACTTATCGAATTATCCAACTTTTATTTATAATATGCCGATAAATATCAAGGGTATTACATTTCTCCCCACTTACACAAAATTTCGCCCTCGAAATTTAATCTATACTAACTAAACTTCGGGACATGAACTCGGGTACTTCTCCTTCATGTCACTCTCGGTTTCCCATGTTGCCTCTTGGGTGTTAAACCCTTCCAGACCACCTTCACTATCGAATAGTCTTATTTCGAGCCGCTTCTCCTTATGATCAATGATACATTCGGCTCAACGATGAAGGTATTATCATGCCGTACTTGACATCCTCGTACTCGATGACATGATCATGTGCGGTTGGTACTTCTTCAATTGCGACACGTGGAAAACGTCGTGGAGATTACTCGGGTTCGGGGTAAAGCTAAGCGATAAGCTACTTCTCGCGCTTAGCCAAAATTTCGAATGGTCCAACGTCTGTGGTGGTGAGTTTCTTCCTCTTGAGCGTCCTGCCGACACGATTCTAGGAGATAACTTTAGAAATACATGGTCGCCGACATAAAACGTTAGAGGTCTCCTCCTTTTGTCGGCATAGCTCTTACTGTCTACTATGTCTTGCTAGGAGTCTCTTCTTGATCGGTGCGATCTGCTCGGAGGTTTGCTCAAGCATATCCGGCCCAAGTAATTGCTTTTCGGACGAATCGTCGGCACAATGGTGATTGACACTTCCGCCCATACAATGCCTCGAACGGGGCCATTTGTATACTAGCATGATAATTGTTGTTATATGCAAACTCGCTAGCGAAAGATGTTGATCCCAACTTCCTTTAAAATCCAGGGGCACATGCTCGCGACATATCCTCCGGCGTCGTATGGTTCTCTCAGATTGGCCGTCGATCTGTGGGTGATAAGCGGAACCGAACCTTAGCTTAGTCCCATACCTTCATGTAATGCTTGCCGAAACGGGATTTGAATCGTGTATCACGATCGGAGACAATGCTCTTAGGAACACCATGTAATCTCACTATCTCTTTGATATAAATCTCCGCAATCGTTCGGAGAATAGTGGATCTTGATGGGAATAAAGTGTCTTGACTTGGTTAATCTGTCAACAACTACCCAAATTGTGTCATGATTTCGATTTTGGGCAGACCTACCACAAAATCCATGGTTATGTTCTCCCATTTCCATTAGCGACTCTAGTCCTTGCAAAAGACCGGGGGTCGACGGTGTTCAATCTTTACTTTCGACGGGTCAAGCATTTGGCCACGTATTCGCTACGTCTTTCTTCATTCAGGGCCACCACAGTTCGGATTTCATATTGGTACATCTTGACCATGCACGGATGTAGAGTGTACTTACTCTTATGAGCCTCATCCATTATCGTCCGCCTTAATACATCAGCGGCGGTATGTAAACTCGTTGTTTATACGGACCAAACCACTACGTGATAGGTCATAGTCTTGGGTCTCACCTCGAGTGATCTTCTCACGTATCTCTTTTGCCCAATCATCTTGCTTGAGCTTTCTCCACTTCATCTCTCGAATCATACTCCCTTGACTCGCAAAAGTGTAGCAAGATAGGCATCGGCCAGTGCGTGCGGACCCATGCGGATTTGGTTGGATAGATTCGGATCTCTGAAATCTTCCGGCGGTTTACGCTCTGTATCATCATGTATGATACCACGCATCTTTCTACTAAGAGCATCGGCAACAACGTTTGCTTTACCGGATGATACTTGATTTCCGGTATAATCTTTAATCGGCTCCATCCAACGACGTTGTCTCATGTTGAGTTCTCGTTGATCGAACAAGTATTTGGACTCTTGTGGTCACAATACACTTCTACGGTTACACGTACAAGTAATGCCTCCATATCTTCAAAGCGAACACGATAGCGCCGGCTCTAGATCGTGTGTAGGATAGTTTAACTCGTGAGGTTTCGGTGACGAGAGGCATAGGCCACCACCACCCTGCCTGCTGCATTAGGACACATCCCAATCCTTGCCCATTGGCATCACTTGTAGACAACATAGGTCTCATCGGATCGGGGATAATCAATACCGGTCTTTGTAGTCAACCTCTCCCTCGGACTCAAAAGCTTTCCTCACAATCATCTCCCGTATAAAGGGTTGATTCTTCCTCGTAAGCTTTGTCAATGGTAGGGCAAGGCGAGAAATCAGTATAAATCTGCGGTAGTATCCCGCCGAGACCAAGAAAACTACGGATCTCGTCACAGGTCTCGGCCGTTTCCGAGTCGAGAAGCGCTTCCACTTTGCTAGGATCAAGCGCAACTCAGTCGCTAGATATAACATGGCCCGAAATTTCACTTAGGCGGCCAAAATTCGCATTTGCTCGACAGCATATAGTTGCTTTTCCACACAGTATGCTCAACACCTTTCATGAGATGTTCTTCGTGCTCTTCTTTACTCTTAGAGTAGATCAAAATGTCATCAATGAACACCACCACAAAGCGGGTCTAGGTGTTGTCGGAAGATACGGTTCATATAATCCATGAATACCGCGGGTGCATTTGTCAATCCGAAGGGCATCACAAGGAATTCATAATGCCCATATCTGGTTACGAAAGGCTGTCTTGGGAACATCGCCATCCTTAACTCATGGCCCGATGGTATCCGACGCAAATCAATCTTTGAAAAGGCGTAGAACCGGACAAGCGATCCAAAGATCATCAATCCGGGAAGTGGGTACTTGTTTTTAACAGTCACCTTGTTGAGTTCGCGGTAGTCGATGCGAGTCGGAAACTTCCATCTTTCTTCTTTACAAAAGCCTTTGGGCTCCCCACGGTGAAACGCTAGGTCGAATGAACCCCTTCTTCAAAAGTTCTTCCAAGCTTGCTTCTTCACTCCTGCATCTCGTTAGGAGCCATACGATACGGCGCCTTTGATATTGATCTGTGCCGGGCATCAAGTCAATGTTGAACTCCACTTCTCGGATAGGAGGTAACTCGGTAAGATCCTGAGTGACTAGCACCCGAGTCATACAATGCTTCAAGTAGATTTCCATTGAGATAGATGGTACCTTGAACCATCTCTGGGGACTTCTTGGCCTCTGTGTTTGTCAATGCAAAGATTCGGCCGGTGTTACGAGGTCTCGCCTCTGCGGTCTTCTCGGGGCAATCCCGGCTAATGTGTCCAGGGCTTCGACACTTGAAGCAGACTTGTTTCCCATCGCGATTAGCTCTGGATGGTACTTCTTGCATTTAGGACACGTGCGGGATCCCGGTATGCAGGGTAATTTTGTTGCCCGGTTGGTAGGGTCTCTTGTTTCCACCACGGTTGTTGTTCCAAGGTGCCTTCCTCTTGTGAGGAACCTCCGCGGTTGGAACCACCGCGACTTGCATTATTTCCGTCACGGCCGGGTTTGCGCAATTCCTTCAAGTTGCGCTCCGTCATCCTGCGGATTCCACTTTGCTTTGGCCATCTTCGAAATTCTTGAGACACTAACCTTGCCCTTATATCATATTTCAGCCGGTTACGGTCGGTTAGCCTTCCGGCTCTCATTCTTGTAGATTTTCGGGTATGATGAATACCGCGACGGTTGGTAAAGCGGGCGTAGTCGTCGAAAGACTCCTCGGCTCCTTGCTTGATCTGCAGAATTCTTCTTCTTTAATTACTGTGTTGATGGAGGAAAGTCATTGTTCATTGAGCTGCTCAAGGAACATCTCCCACGTAACGGGGTGGGCGAGAGTTGTGGAAACGCTCTTCCACCATCTGTGAGCATCTCCCTCAAGCTTGTAAATTGCTAGTGGGCCATCCGATTTCCGGGGCATTCCATGACTTCAAAAATCTTCTCAAGACTCGAAGCCAATCCTCGGCTAGCTCACTCCTCCCTCGGAAACCGGTGGTTTCAACTTGCGAAGCTTGGTTTACCCGGTTTTGATAGTCCTTTCTCTTTGTCCGTGCCTGGGTGGTGATTGGGATCTCTCAGACCCCTCAGGTTCTTCCTCATTGTCATTGTCATCATACTCTTCTTCATCATCATTGTGGTCATCTTCTTCATTTTCTCGCTCCTCTTCATGTTGTCGTGCTTCCAGTTGCCTTTGTGCCTCCTGGTCCTGTTGGTTCTGTCTTGCCAGGAGAGTATCAATCAGAACTCTTTGTTCCTGTAGAGTTCTACGCATTTCTTCAATTTCATCACGTCCGGGTTGATTCGGTTCATTGTTTCTTTCATCCCGAGGTCTGTCGCCTCCTCCTCTACCTCGGCCTCGACCACGGCCTCGGCCTCTTGGTGCACCGGCACCTCTTAGTATCGCCATGTGTTATTCTTTTCCTTTAAATAATTATGACACAATATATAAACATTAGAAATGGCACAACAATTTGCACACCAAACATATATTCACATATATTCATTTCATAAGGTTAATACATATTGGTCATTCTAATCCTAATACAAGTCTTCTTGTACAATCTCCTTATTCAAACGTATTTACAATATTCCAAAGTACTTGGAGATACAACCCAAACTTCCTAGTTTCTACAATCCAGACTTCCTTGTCTGATCTGAGTGACGGCCATAGACGTTTTGGTGAGTTTTGACAAGGCTTAGGAACATCAGGTATTTCTCTTTGGTAGTGGTGGTGTAGTCCTCAGACTGCTGATAATATGACCCTAACTGCTGTGTTAGTGCCGCATTGTCATTCAGGATGTAACGGTAATCGTCAAAGTTGGCCTCGCGTCGTCTAGGTTTTGGATTTCGGGATAATCGAAATTGTCCCTGCGAGGAATGGGTTGACCGGCAGGCTCCACAGCTCGGGTTGGTCTTCGAGCTCCGGCTCCTCCAGTTGTTCAACGTAGAAATTTGGATTGATAAGGAGGTTGTGATAGTATCCTAAAACGGGGTTTTCGTCTCTGTCCATCTCTACACATTACACCAATGGTCGTATCAGTACTCATTTTCAAAAAGTGCTCAAAGTCAAAAGGCTTAAGAACCTAACTCCGTTATCCGAACAGAATGGCCAGGTAAGTGTCTACCATGGGGGCCTCACCGGGTTAGCAGTGACTTATGGCACACCCACGTAGACTAGCCTTGCCTTCGGCACCAAACTGTCCGTGGTAACATAGTTAAATACTTGCCAGAAAGTTTTGCTCTGATACCATAAAATGTAACACCCCATGTTTGAAATGCGGAATTTTTTTTTTTCAAACAAACAATCAGAGTGGAGAAATAGAGCGAAAGAGCATTTGGATTCTTAGCCAAAACAGCAACCATTGTGTAACATTGCATAGATTACAGTAGTCCAAATGTTTAGAAAGGAACAACAGATATAGAAACGAGCGGAAAGGAATGCGTAAAGCGATAAAGATAGAAACAGTCTTCAGCTGCATGCCTACTCCGGTACTTGCCTCGATCCACGATCCGTGGTCCACCCGACCACAAGCTACAAATGAGATTCAATTCAACGTATTGAATCTCGGGTAACAGATTAACCTCATACCCAAACAATACGGTATACGACACAACGAGATTTTTCTAGAGCTAATACAACGGTATATCACTACAAAAGCATATAGCGGATGCATGATCATTATGCCGACAAACATAAGCAATAAGCAATATGAAAGCCCCACAATGTAAAACAACAATAACATTTGCACTATTCTCCGGTGCCACGATAATTAGTCGTGTCCTCGGTGCTAGGAAAACAAAACGGTGTTATCAAAACTATAACCCGTATAACTGTCGTATAACGGTCTACGAACATATCATTGACATATAAGTATTTAAGAAGCACAAGATTAGTGTTACGATGCGCGTCAGTACCTTCGTTGATGTACGTAAGTGTTTCAAGCGGAAACTTTGTACTTTCGACGGAAAAACGTTGATTTGTCCGACAATGACACGTTGGACAGCGTAAAGGCAAGCAAATTAGGATTTCTGACTTCCTATACAAGTAATATCACTTTTATTAGTGATTTGATACTACAAGCGGCATTTTAGGTAAAAATTACCATTTTGCCCCTATACCCCTACTTGGCGGAATTTCGCGGCGCTTAACTACATAGGCTATTTTCTTCCCAAAATTTCGCCAGAACTTCGACGCATTTATGATTCTTGAAAATAAAGACTAAAATAGCCCTCCCATATGATACCCAATCATACTTTGAAATTTAAAGGCTATTACTACCCCTAATTTTGAAAGAGTTATAAAAACTACAACTTTTCAGCGACTCGATCCCTACTATGTTTACACCTCTGCATATTTTTTCAACGCAAACAAGGATCTAAAACATTTGTAGGAATCTTGTCACCTACTTTCTAAATCTAACTAACAATTCTACTAACTACTAAACTAAAAACTAAAGACTAAAGCCCGAAAGACTTACCGTTGAAGACTTCGTGAGCTTAGCCAGAACTTCTCTCTCTTCTTTCTCTCCCTAGCAATTTCGGCCAAGGAGCTCAAAGAAGAATGATGTGCAGAATTTGAAGGAGGGGGGGGTATTTATAGGGTTTTGATAAGGCTTTGTTTGGCATTTTGGGTTATAAAAACCCATTTTCCCCGATCGGTACCGATTCGCGTGATTTCGGAGAATTCACAAAATTCTGGATTTACAACTCTGAAGACATGTTCTCACTTAGTAGAAATGTCCAAGTTAACCTAAATTTTGATTCCATATAGGTCTCCAACAGTCCAGTTGAAGTTTCTCGAAAAACGTGTCCGAACGCGCCCGGTGTCGGAATTCGTTTTCGGAGATATCAATCTCTTCGAAATAATTCACTGATTCCAAATATGTCAAAATAAATTCAAACCCATTCCTAAATGTTGAGTTAGAATTTATTTTCCTCTTTTCAAAAATATGCCTATATGCATTTTTCCTATTTTGTTTTATTAGGAAAATGCACAAACGGCCTCGGAATTAACTTAGGAAGAGGTCACTTAAAGGTAAAAACTCAGCGATCAATATTTTACCTTGACCTTGAAATTCCTATTTCTAGATCTCTAGATAGGATCCGTTTCCTAATTTTAAAATTACTATTCATGATTTTTGCTTTAATTAAATTATATTATTAAAATATGTTACAAGTGGCCAACTTGCTTCCTATGCTATTTTTATTTTATTTTTCTTTTAATTTTTGCCTTGAATTTCGGCTGGCCCCTTTAAATAATTAATAAATATTTATTTTTTATTTAATTAATTATTTAATGATTTATTTATTTATTTTTTCCAAAAATTTCACAAAATTACCTAATTGGTCCATTCTTGTATTTAGGCTTAAAAATACCTAAACTCAACTATTTTTCTCCAAAATTTCCAATTAATTAGTAAATACATTTTTACTAATTTCCACCTAATTACACTAATCTTTGAGCTTCACATAATTATCCCTTAATTTCCATTGTTTACACTTAAGTAATTAGCCATTAATTGCTTAATCACTCTTTAACCATGATTGGTATTTTCTTAATTAAGATGCCTTATTACCTTCATATTCTTGCATTAACCTTAGTATTTTCATACCTCCAACATTATTCAATAATTACAAGGGTATTTTGGTCTTTTACTACTTTTTGAGTATTTTCCAACAATTTCTCCAATTTCATAATTTATAAAATTACAATAATTAGAGATTATATACTCTCCTTACTCACTTGGTCATTTAACTTTCTTTTAGGATTTTTCCACAAATTTTCTAAGTAAATTACCCTTTCTAGGGGCATTTTGGTCATTTTGGCACTTTGGCCCTTAAATTCCCTAATTTCTTGTAGAAATTCTACTTAGAAAATATGCTATAATTATACAAGACTGGAGATTGAATTTTCACTTATCAGAATTATCCGACTTTTATTTATAATATGCCAGATAAATATCCGGGTATTACATTTATCCATTTAACTACAAATACATAATAACTATACTCTAATTTTATGATTTGGTTTATTATTTGTTGCAAATAAAATTACTCTTATGTTTAACCGATTAAATTATTTATTACAATAATAGTCATCGTACTAATGTCGCTTAGTGATATGTTTCTTATGTTTTATGTGAGTTATTTGCGAACATAGTTTGCTTTTAATTATGAATTAGTGATTGTGATTATTTGTTGGATGATTTGTGATGTAATTTACTAATTATATTTATTTAAAAAAACATAAGAAAATTAATTAAAATTTGGAATAGTAATTTCCGGGCCCTGGCCCTGGTGTTCTCGGGCCGGGCTTTGAAAAACATATGTTTTTCTTACCTCGGGCCCTGGAAGGCCAGCCCTGGCCCTTCACGGGCCGGGCCGGCCCTGATTCCCAGCTTTATATATATGTATAAAGAAAAACTCATGTGTCAAAAAAAAAAAAATCATTTCTAGAGTATGTATCCACACACACACACACACACACACACACACACACACACACACACACACACACACACACACACACACACACACACACACACACACACACACACACACACACACACACACACACACACACACACACACACACACACACACACACACACACACACACACACACACACACACACACACACACACACACACACACACACACACACACACACACACACACACACACACACACACACACACACACACACACACACACACACACACACACACACACACACACACACACACACACACACACACACACACACACACACACACACACACACACACACACACACACACACACACACACACACACACACACACACACACACACACGGTCCCACCATTTCATGTGTGTGTGACATGAGACGGTCCCACCATTTCATATGTGTGTGACATGAGAATATACTTCGGGTGTGCATGGTAACGCTCCCAGAATGAGTTTTTTCTTAATTTATCACACACACACGGTCCCACCATTTCATGTGTGTGTGACATGAGAATACACTTCGGGTGTGCATGGTAACGCTCCCAGAATGAGTTTTTTCTTAATTTATGTTTCCATGAACAAAATTGGATAGGAGTTGTGTTTGGTAAATTCGGTTTTTTTTTTGTTCCCGGGATGAACCGGTTTCTTTTTAGTGCTGGGGAATAAAAAAAAGAAGCAGAAAATTTCCGCTTCTCTGTTCCAGGGCACAAAGACATAATCTATTTTTCCCCTTCTCTCAATCGTGACATTGACGAAGCGAAGAAATTCCAATCACCCTAAGCGACGGATACTCTCCCCACCACCGCCACCACCGCCACCGCCACCACCACCACCACCACCACCACCACCGCCATCCCTACCGCCGCTGCCACCACCACGACTGTCGCCGCCACCACCACGGCCTCCGCCGCCGCTGCCACCACCACCACCCCCACCCCCACCACCACCGCCACCATCGCCGCCACCACCGCCACCACCCCACCGCCGCATTGCCACCACCGCTACGCCACTACCACATAAATAATTTTTGAATATAAAAATTACATAAATAAAAATAAAATGTGTTAACAAACGTAATTCTGATTCTCGGAGTAAAAATAAAATGAGTTAACAAAAGTAATTCTGTTTCTTAGAACTTTTCTCAGGCACAGAATCAAAAAAAACTATTTCATCTCAGAATCGGTCTTGGGAACAATTGTTCCCAAGACACCTTCTTCTACAATATGAGAAATGTTTTCCCAATTATTAATGTGTAAATTCAGCGAACAACCCAATAACTCACTCGATATCATATTTAATTCTAATATTTAAATGAATATATCCAACATTACATTTCCCCCTCCCTTTTTCACGAAAAGTGAATTCAAAAATTACAGAAACTCATATTTTCATCCACCTTCTATTAGCTAATTCAAATTACTATGGCATTAATATGTGTAATTACTTAAGTGGGGACAGATAAAAAAAACCATTAAATAATGGAAAATTATATATATAATATGACATTATATGTCCAAATCAAGGAAAGTAAGGCAAATTATTACTCCAAATTTCATAATCAAGTTGTGAGTTGAATTGGATGCTTACCTAAGCAAAATAATTGATATTGTAATACTATATTTGCTAATAATTAAGAGAAAATCTTATGTTATTACAAATCTTTGGATTCACATTACTAAATTAGGGATCATCAATGCCCCATAGCTTTGACTTTGCAACCCACTTGGTAAATTTCAAATATTTTTATAAGAGGTAATTGTCATATAGATTTGCCATTTACTTTTAGGCATTAAAATAAGTGCATCAATGATTTTTTTTTTTAATATTTGTTGTACACATTTTAATAATTTGTTACTGGTATATAACAGTATAAGTGTATAGGTATAACAGTCAATTTTTCTTTTAAAAAAAATCTAAGACTAATAATAACATCACCTGTTTGCAAGTAACAATTAATGCAATGCTGGAAAGTAAAGCATTAATGGATCAATATCAAAGCATCAATTTGTAAAATATGACATTGATATCCACAAGTTAAAATCAGGAGAGGGGCTTCTTTATTTGTCTTACCGTTCACTTCCCTCAACTTCTTTATTCTTACCGTTATATTAACTCTGAATGATTGAAATTTAATATCCTATAAAAAGTAATTAATACACACACATATATATAATAATTTAATAAAAGTATAAAGATAATTAGTTATATATATCAAATTCTAATGGTTTAAATTTATTTGTATACATTTATTTGTTATTTAATGTTATAATAATATTAATATCAAACATTAAGAGTTATCTAATGATGAGAATAAAGAAGTTGATAGTAAAAAAAATGGAGAGGCCCCTCTCCGATTAAAATCCAATAATATCATATAATATGCATTTTTTTTAAATAAATGCATTTGATTTTTAATCTCTAGCTCAAACAAATTGCCTAATTTCTGAACTTGATATAATTAAATATTATTATCCTTTATACGTTATATGATTCAAAATAAAAATATTAAAATTTAAAAGAAATTATTTAATTTTAATCATATGTATGTATGTATGTATGTATAACTTAATGAAGTTATTTCAATGTATATACTTAATTAGTGTGTTTTCTTAAAGAATAAAAATATGGTCATTTTTTATTGGCTAGAAATCTAGTAGATTTTTTTAACCCATAGCCTATGAAATGATTTTATCATTAGAAACATGGACATATTAAGTGCCAAAGTTTTAAGCTTATCCCAAATGATTCAAATTCGAAAAATGAAATAAAGAAGCCAGACTTATAATTACAATATGACTCATCAACATGACTACACTTTTGAATAATCAAACCAATAATAACCATTAATTCCTACGGATATGGGCAAGTCGCTTTCCAAGATTTTGGGTTGTCACAATTGGGACACGTTCATCCAACATTTCAACACTATTGACCATAAACTTAAAATCAATTCTTATTCCTTTCTTTTTCTAATAAATAAGCTCATTGCAACTTTGTTCATGATTAATTTTTATAAAATAAGATACCACTAGATATTGGTTCTAATGGAATGGGCTAGTTCCTCGTTAACTTGATGAACCGAGGTTGTAATCTCGGGAGAATAAGATTTTGTTGCCAAAATTGCAAGCTATTTATTAGAGTCATGTAAATCCCAAACCAACCCGCTTAACCTATAAGTTAAATGAGTTGTCCACTTAGCATGCAAGTTATTGAAAGGGTTTAATTTTTTATATTTCATGTTTCAAGAATTTTAATGTATAATTTCAATTTTCAAATTTATATGAATTTGTTTTAAGAATTATGGAGAATTGTATAAGTTGATTACATAATCCTTCTGCCTATGTTCTTGATAAGTTAGGCAGAGAAAATCACAACCCTTATATAGAAAAAAATGGGGTTGGCTTCTCTATTTCACTCAATGATGACCAACTGGCTGTGAGCCAATTGGCACACTCTTGTTCACTCTATTCTTCAAGTTAGGCAAATGATCAGTTCAACAAAACCAACCCATATATATAATATGATCAGTTCAAATCACACGTTTTTTTAGGTTTAAAGACGAAATAATTGTAGCATGTAACTTCAAAGGATAATTCAATATTGATCATTCATATAAAAATATCCCCCTGAAATATTTATGAAAAAGCAAACAATATTTTATTAAAGAACAAAACTAATGTAATATTGACAAGAGTATCAAAATCAATTTTTAAGCAAAACCAATGTAGACGACTGCTTAAGTATGTTGGTTTTCAGAACGAAGTAGGTAAGAAACACTACAAAAAAATAGACTTTCGGTAGCGACAAAAGTCGCCACTGAAAGTCTTAAAGTCACCACTGAAAGTGTTTCAGCAGCGACAAAAAGTCGCCACCTATACCGTTGTCGCTGATACTTTCGAGTGGACTTTCAGTGGCGAATTTTTGTTGCCGCTGAAAGTACATCAAAAGCCACGGAGCCAATAGTCGCCACTGAAAGAGGGTAATCAGCGGCGACATTTGTTGCCACTGAAACATGTATCAATGACGACCTAAAAAGTCGCCACTGAAACATGTTTCAGCGGTGACTTTTTAGGTCGCCACTGATACATGTTTCAGTGGCGACAAATGTCGCCACTGAAAGTCAAAAAAAATTTTAAAAAAATAAATGGCAAACAATTCAACGGCGACATTTGTCGCCACTGAACCATGTTTCAGTGGCGACTTTTTAACTTGTAGGTTAAGCGGGTTCCGGCACATGTTTCCAAATTCCGGCAAACTTTATTCAGGTTACACTTTCCTTTCGGCAAGAATCTAGCGAGTTCTCCACATTTTCTGGCAAAGTTGTGAAATTCCAAACTTCAGCACATGTTAGCGTGTGTCATTTTAATTTCCAATCATGGCTCTTTCAGCGGCGTTGAATCTTATTTTCCGGGGGGAGGGTGAGTCGCATCAGAGACGCAAATCAGTGCAGTTAAGATCATCATCGACTGGTGGGAGGTTTAGATCTAAAGGGAAAGGCCGCTAGAAAAAAGAGAGAGGAGGTGATATCATTGCCTTGTTGTCAACCATAGACAGTGGCGGTGGTGAACGGAGGAGATCACCGGTGGTCATAAATGGTCTCTCCTTGTCGATCGAGCTCCTCCTCCACTGTTGAAACTCTAGTCTCTTCCCCGTTGACACTCTCACACTCTCTCGGCCCTCTGTTTCAGATTTCTTTTGGTCTGTGTTGATTGGCTGTGAAAGAGTGATAGATCGTCGGCGATGACAGTGACGAAAGATGAAAAAAGAGGTGAACAAGGTGGGTGCAGCTGTAGCACTAGTAGGAGGACGGAGGAGGAGCCATGGTGATTATAGAGGAGATCCAGCCATATCTGAAAATAAGGGAAGTGGGAAGTCAAAAGAAGAGTGGGTAGTGGTGGGGACCACATATGCAAAATTTAGGGCGCCTTTGAGACTCATATTTGGTTGAATTTCGCCGACACTAATAAATATTTCCAGTTCATTGTTCATGATCACTATTCAGAAGTACTATTCATCCTCACTGTTCATACGTCAATGTTCATCGACACTATTCTGTACTGTTCATATGGAAATATTCGTCTGTCTGCTTGTTCATCTTCGTTACAGTGCCGTTTCAATATGCTTTTTGATCAATCTGGTTCGATGGTTATTTTCTTTCTGACTATGGAAGTGTTATTTGGTCACTGGGGTGACTGTTGCTTCTATTTGGTCACTAATGTAATGTTTGCTGTCATTTAGTTGTTCCACTTATTTTTTGGCCTTTTTTTGTTCTACAACGTTGAGCCTTCATTCCCGGTGTGTGTAGGCCGGTTCTTTGCTTCGAAGGTTGCATTGTGAGAATGAGTTCAAGGGTTTCTACTATTTCAACACAGTCGGCGTATTTCGTTTTGTGTACGTTCACTTGTTTCTAGTGGTTGGGTTCTTCATTTGTTATGATTTCCAGCATGTTCGTGAAGTGCTCTTTTGTCTTGAATGCCGTGCTTGTGTTTGGGTAATTTCATTGGCATTTGATGTGTTTTGCATCCTCTAGTGAGGAGTTTGGTGGTCCTTTTGTGACACGTTCGTTGCTTTGCCTTCGGTGAAGTGTTTGTCTCAAGTAAGACGACTACTAGAAAAGTGGGAAATAATGACAGAATTTGCGACGGATTTTTTCCGTCGCAAATTTATTCATTTTTGCGACGGAAATCATATCCGTCACAAACCCCAGAGATGAAAAACGACATAAAATAATTTTGCAAATTTGTTTTTTTGCGATGGAAAAAGAGTTCCGTCGCAAAGTGGGGGAAAACCGGCGGCATTTGTGACGGATCAGAGATCTGTTGCAACTTGCAACCCCCCACATAGGGTTGGGACGGATCAAAGATCCGTCGCAACCCCCAGGGGGTTTTGTGACAGATCACAAATCCGTGCAAACCGGCGGCATGCCCCCAGGTTGCTACGGATCTTCGGATCCATCACAAAAACTCATAAATACCCCCCGGCAGCTCCCCCCTCCTCCTCATTTCTGCGATTTTGCTCTCCCTTTCCCTCCGGTCCGACCTCCTCCCCATGCCCTTCCGTCGTCGGTGCTCGCTCCTCTGCCTCCTCCACCGTTCGACCTCCACCTCTCGCCTTCGGTTCCCTTCTCTGACCTCTTCACCATCCTCAATCAGGTATGTTTTTATTTTATTTTTTGCTTTTTCGGGATGTGGCTCCATTTACATGTCATTTTCTTGAATCAACTGTGTCAATAGTACTCTTTCTAGCAATGAAGGTTTTAATTTTTTACCGTTATATATGTATGAGTGTGTGTATTATGAAAATTGGTGTAACAAAAATATTTTGTATTCATATATAATAGGAACTAGGAAGTTAACTATTTGATGTTGGAAAACATAAGAGAAAGTTCAAAATTCGGATTATGCTTAAAGTGATAAATCAAAGAATTAAGATGCAGTTGTTGTGGATATTCATTAGTGTATTTAGATTAAAAGGTGCTTGATGTTGATAGTAAGATTACTTTTTAAGATAATGTTGAGTTTGTTGGGATCTTACAATAATTGTTATGATATTGTATTAGTTGGTAATGATAGATAAGTCTATAAATAGGATGGTGTTGAAATCATAAAAATAAAGTGTTAAAAGTGATGTTGAGGGAGAAGAGAATTAATTAATAAACGTAAAGTAGCTAGGAAGAAGATGTGAGTTTAGGAAATAATGAAAGTTGCATGTATTATAAAAAATTAGTTAAATTAGCTAGTTGAGTTAGTTTCTTATAAAAATGACTGTTAATTTTTTTTTTTAAAAAAAATATCTTATTTGAATTTTTGATTTGAAACTATCTTTAACAAGTTATACAATAAAGATGGATAATTTGAAAAACTAAATTATAAATATTGTTTAGATAAATAGGTAATTATAAATACAAAAGATAAAGTTGATTTTGCATATTATATATTATTGTCTTAAATAATCTCTTTGATTTGGCCCATATATGTTAGAAAATCTCCAATTCATCCTATGCCATGTTATAACATTGCATTAGCCTTTAATATGACCTTCATAAACTCCAAAATACTTATAGTGTCCTATTCTTTGTTTGCCCTCCATATGCTTGTCCCCATGTTCTGGTGTACTATCCTCATTCTTTGGTTGCTTGCTAGGATATGTTCTTTGTTCAATGCATGTGTTTGTTTCTCACTTTCTTGCTTAAGTGTTAGTTGGTTGGCATAAGTGGCCAGTTGTGTTGGCCACTTATATTTGTGACATGTTGTTTTGTGGACTGGGGTATATCCTTATTGTATATATTTGTGTAGGGTTGGGTAGGGGAAGTATGGAAGGCGATCGTGATAGGAGTTGGATGTACAATCATCTAACTGAGAAAAACGACTAACTCGAGCATTCTTGGAGGGTTTGGAAGAGTTCTTCCAATATGCTTTGGAGCAAGCAACTAATTCAAGTACCTAGATCAGTTGTCCGTTTGTCAAATGTAGGTGTTTAAAATTTCAAAATCGAGCACGGTCATAATCCATTTATGTAAAAAGGGATTCATGCCGGATTATGAATGTTGGAAATATCATGGCGAAGTTCGACAAACATCGAGTGGTTATTACGGGGACAATAGTTATTAAGACATCCTTAATCAATATGAGCAGTTGGTTATGGATGCCACGGGACTGTTGATTGGCCAATATTTTGATCATGTTACTCATGCTGAACCATCATACATGGGAGAGGAGACCGATGCACATACTCAACCATCATACATGGGAGAATATCCTAATCCGGAAGCCAATAGGTTCTATAAAATGCTTCAAGATGCGCAACGTTCGTTATGGGAAGGTTGTGAACACATCCAATATAGTGAACATTCATCTCTATTGGCTACCCTAGCAACACTAAGCTTAAAGACTCGATCACCACATGAGTGAGAGGAATTATAACGAAATGATGCATATCATGAGTAAGGTTGTTCCCAAAGATAATAATTTTCCGAAGGATTTTTACCAAGCAAAAAAAAAGGTGAAAGAGTTTGGGCTTAAATGTGAAAAAATTCATTGCTGCCCCAGAGGATGCATGTATTACAAGGATGATGTTGAGCTGACCAATTGTAAATTCTGTGAACATGGCAGATACAAAGTTGTGAGGAATGGAAGGAAAACGACCCGTCAAACATTAAGCAAGATGTGGTACTTTCCTATCGTGCCCTGACTTCAGAGATTGTATTCATCAGAACAAACAGCTACTCACATGAGATGGCACCAAGAGCATTGCAGGGACGAAAAATTTGTGACGCATCCATCCGATGCTGAAGGTTGGCTTAAATTTGACGAGGCACATCCTTTGTTTGCATCGGATCCCCATAATGTCCGTCTTGGTCTATGTTCGGACGAGTTTGCTCTTTTCAACAATACGGGCAAGAATTATTCCTGTTGGCCTGTGATTGTGACTCCGTACAACCTTCCACCTTTGATGTGCATGAGAAGAGAGTTGTTGTTCTTTAACGTGTTTATCCCTGTGCCATCCAACCCAAAAAAGAAGATAGATGTGTACCTCAGGCCTTTGATAGATGAGTTGAAAATGTTGTGGAGTGAAGGGGTTCTTACGTACGATGTATCATTGAGCCAGAATTTCACAATGCGGGCTGCCTTAATGTTGACGATAAATGATTTCCTTGCATATGGGATGTTGAGTGGCTGGCAAACGTTGGGGAAGCTTGCATGCCCGGTATGTCTTGAACGGAACATGGGGTTTAGTTTGAAATATAGTCGCACGGTTTGTTGGTTTGACAGGCACCGGCGATTCCTGCCCCACGATCATTCGTTTAGGAGAAATAGAAAAGACTTCAGGTGAAATGTGGCCGAACGAGCAGATCAACCTCGTCGTTTAAGTGGCCAAGAAATATGGGACAGGGTGAAGCACATTCAAAGCATTGAAGAGGGGGCTGCTTCCAGCGAACCTGTGGGATATGGTGTTGATCATCCTTGGAACAAACGCAACATCTTTTGGGAACTACCATATTGGAAAGATTAATTGTTAAGACACAACCTCGATGTCAAGCATATTGAGAGGAATGTGTTTTACAAGATTCTGTATATCGTGATGGACACCAAGGGCAAGACGAAGAACACAACAAACGCAAGACGGGACATAGAAGTGATTTGCAGAAAGGCCCGATTTGCATTTGCCGGTGGACAATGCCACGGACGGACTTCCAAAACCTAGAGCGCCATACACATTCAACAAAGAGCAGAATTTAGAATTGTTACGGTAGGTTAAAGATCTAAAACTCCTGGACGGTTATGCATCCAACTTGTCAAGCTGTGTCGACATGCACGAGGCGAAGTTATTCGGGATGAAGAGTCATGATTGTCATGTTTTTTTTCAGAGATTGTTGTCGTGGGCCTTCAAAGCATTGCCAAGCATATATGGTCTATTCTAATGGAATTTTCCATGTTCTTTAGAGACATTTGCGCTTCTGAGCTTAATGTTGAAAAGTTACGGCACTGAGGCGAGCATGCCAATAATATTATGCAAGTTAGAGATGGTGTTTCCTCCTAGCTTATTTGACTCAATGGAACATTTGCCTGTTCACTTGGCCTACGAAGCAAAGGTAGGAGGTCCGCAACAATATAGGTGGATGTATCCGTTTGAGAGGTAATATATATATTTATTTCTCACAGTTATTAATTCACCGACATGGTGCTATAGTTTATAAATACCCTCTGATTGTCCATTGTAGGTTTTTACGCACTCTTAAGGAGAAGATTAAAAATCCAAGGTACGTTGAAGGATCTATCGCTGAAGCGTTTCTAGTCGAAGAGGCCACTAAGTTTGCGTCATACTATTATCCCCTTGAAATGATATCAAGATGGAGAGGGGTACCTTGCAACGATGATGGCAGCGATACGAGTGATCAGATATCAATTTTTAATTTTCCAGGCCGAGTAGTGGGAAAACATTTTAGGTCAACTTTGGAAGGAAGCGATAAGCGAGTAGCGGAGTGGTACATTCTAAACAAATGTGAAGAGGCCTCCCCGTACTTAAAGTAAGATTTATTTTATTTTTATTGTTACGGTAAGTATTAAAGTATTAATTTCATTTTTTTGTCACCATTACTTCTCTAATTGGGTCCGATTGGAAAATCCTTTGATGTCGGATTCTGAAGTTGAGCAATTCACGAACTCTGAGTTTCCTCGATGGTTTCGATCCTACTTTGTGCAAAATCGAACAGCTCCCCATGATGTTGCATTGAGTTTATCTTATGGAGCTGGAACAGTTGTTACCCGATACAAAAAATATATAATCAATGGGTATCGTTTGCAACTGTTGAAGCAAATACAAATACACTATGTTGCAATTATGGTGTATGTTGTCGAGGTGGCCAAGTTGACGGGGTCAAGGGCAACTAGTACAGGAAGTTAATTGACATAATTCAGTTGCATTACCAGTGGGACAAGGTGATGACTCCTTTTAAATGTGAGTGGTTTGATAACACTCCGCATGGACAAAAGTGGACAAATATGGAAATGTTGAGATCCACTGGACAAGGAGATATACGGTTAGTTATGACCCATTCATCCTTGCGCAACAAAGTGGAACAAGTTTACTATACATTATACCCCACATCCCGCTAAGGGTGAAAGGGAGTTATCAAAACCAAAGCACAAAATATTATACCCAAGTCGAAAGAGTTAGAAACAAATGACGGTATGACCGAACTGTTCCAAGCTGATGTGGAACATGGAATGCTCGTAAATATTGTCGAGGATGATGTATCAAGCAATTTGTTTGATTCTGCTGCGGAGTTAGAGTTGATTCCTATCCAAATTGACGATAAGGAATCAGACGATGAGGCAGAAGAGATTTACTCTGATAGTGAATCTGAGTTCGAAGATTATGAGACTCCAGAGGAAGGCGTGCAAGCAGAGGTCGAAGAGCAAGAATTGTCTGGTTGATTCATGTTAGTTCTTTGTTTATGATGATTTGTTATACTAGATACTCCGTTACTTCGCTAGTGTCATATTAAGTAATTATATATATATATATATATTGAGATTATGTTTATAAGTGTTTAGAGATGGAGCATCCAGGAGGGCCTTTAGGCAGTGGTCATAGTAGTGGTCGAGCCCGGCCCCGTCCTATCAGAGGGCTTAGGGTGACGCCATTTGCCCCCTCTGTAGGCAGAGGGCTTAGCTCTTCCCTAGAGCTGCCACCACTCAATATGTCCACTTCACCGTCGATTTATAAGTCACCGTCACTTTATATGTTATCATCACCGTCTACTATCGATTCTTCTATGGGCTGTACAAGTGTGCCAAGAACTTCCACTGATCCACAACAAGGGGTAGAGCAGGTTTACTTTACGATTTTTGATTGATTTACATGTTTAGTTTTCTTTAAGCATCTATGTACTAACATTTTCAATACTTGACATTTCTTCCTTCAAGACACTCCGTCGCCTCGAAGCCAAGTCGGGAAGCTAGTTCCTCCGATGGACTAGTCTTGGGATCGGTTGATCCCGCGACAGGGAACATATGGATCCGTCCGGTCGACACCACCGAGTAAGTCATGTAAAGTTATTAGTAATGTTATGATTTTTTACCTTTAGTTTGTATGCTAATATTTGCATCATTTCCTTTGTCTTCAGATTTTAGCCTTACAATCAGGTGACGGATTACATATCGAACCAAATATTCCGTAATTTCAACCAGCCTTGGGCCAAGTGGACAGAGATTCCAAAGGATGATCGAGATGTTTGGTTCACTGAGTTCTTGGTAAGTATGTGCTTTATGGTTATTAATTTCTTATCCAAATGAAAACTGATTAAGTACTTTTATAATTTAGGGCACTTATTATTCGTTATTGATTTTCGTGGTAAGTTTAGTTGGTTGCCCGAGCATCTAGAAGATTTGAAAAAGCTTATAACCACAAGGGAAGATGGTGGTTGTCTGAGAAGTTTTATAAATTGAGAAAGCAACGAGGCAAAAAATATTGGATTCAACTTGAGACTGTAGATGAATTAATTCAAAGATGTGCCGTCAATCCCAAATTTAAGGACAAAAGTGAGAAAAATAAAATAAATAGGGCCAAAATGAATGGACCGTCATATGTTGGCGACTCCATTCCATTTAGTGGACCCATTTATTGCATTTATTATTTGTTTAACGTACCAACATATTTATTTCATTTTACATGCCTTATTTGCGATGTATTTTTGTGCTTGTAGGAAACCTTTTAGAAGGTGTCGCAGGAGAGAGACTCGCAGAGTGGGATCGACCCCACATCCTTTCAGTCCGATAACGAGAGTCTGTTTATTGAGGCTGCAGGCGGATTTAACAAGAAAGGGAGAGTCTTCGAGTTCGGTGCCTCTGCCAGCCAACTGAAGCAAACAAAGCGCTCCTCATTCGACAATGAAGGTGTTTCTGTAGGTAAACGTAATACATTTGATATTGATAATTTTCAATCCCTTGTCCATTTAAATGAAGTACAAAAAATAAATGTACTTCTTAATGTTTTTGCAGATGAGCTGAAGAAGATGAAGGCGTTGGTGTAGGAGCAAGTAGCTGAGCTGAGCTTGACACAGCAGCTGATGAGTCAGACAGTAGATGAGCTTAGTGAGACACGGCAACAGATGAGTCAGCAACAGGAGATGACATGGCAGCAGATGAGTTAGCAACAGGAGATGATAAGGCACTAGATGAGTCAGGAACTGGATGATAAGGCATCAGATAACTCAGGAACAGGAGATGATCAGGCAGCAGATGACTCAGGAACGGGAGCTCATGAGACAACAGATAAGTCAGCAACAGGAGATGATGAGGTAGGTGCAGCTTCAAGTCATGTCCCTAATGAAAGACAAGGGTAAGGGGTCGGCCTCTAGTGATGATGATGATGATGCTGTTTAGATTATTTTTTAGTACAGATTCTTCGCAACAATATTATTTATATTTCTTTTTCTCTATGTAAACTCTTTCTGATTCTTATTATATATTTTTATGATATATACAATTTTTTTTAATATTGTTTAATGTACTTTTATATTTTTTAATTATTTAAAAAAAATAATTTAAAAAAATCAAAAGTTCGATGGAATAATTTTTTTTAAAAAGAAATAGAAATTTGCGATGGAATTCAAATTTCGTCGCAAATATAGGGATTTGCGATGGAATTCCAATTCCGTTGCAAATCCCTATATTTGTGACGGAAAATCAATTCCGTCGCAAATTTCGGGATTTGCAACGGATTTTTCGTGTTCCGTCGCAATTGCGACCATGGTTTTTGCGACGGAAAATGGCATTTTTTGGCGAGAAATTTTCCGTCGCAAAACATGATATTTTTTGTAGTGACGTTTGGTGTCTGTTTGATCCTTGGTACCGTTTGGTATTTATCTCTAGTGAGATGTTTGGAGTATTATTCGGTCCCTTGTGTGACCATTTGTTGTTGGTCCCTTGTGTGACCATTTGTTGTTGGTCCCTTGTGAGACCATTTGTTGTGACTTCTTCTCTGGTTTAGTACCTTTTGTTGGTTGAGCTCTTGATGAAGCTGTTGGATTGTTACTTTTGAATGTTATTGGTGTGACATTTGGTTGAATTATTCTTGGCTTTGCTCGAACTTGCTACTTGATTCAAGATCTCATGAATAAGAAAGTTGTTGGTGATTAGTTTTCTGCTGACATTCAAGCTGCTTTCAGCTTGAGGGGAGTGTGTGAAAATTGGGTGAAGATCTCTTAGGAAGAAAATTGAGTAAAGAGGTTCTTAGGAAGAAAATTATTTTGTTTGGATTTATGTTTTCTTGTAATAAGTTGAACATGATTAATATCTATGCTCCAACTTGAGGGGGAGTGTTAGGAAATCAGGAAATATATTAGAATCCCTATAAATCGTGGATTAGAGAATAATCCTCAGTAATAGCTATTAATAGCCATTATGATTGAGGTTCTCATCTCTTGTATATATATGAACTTCTGTACATAAATAGATTAAGCTATTTAGATTATTCACGTACAATACTTAATAAGTCTTGTTTGTATGGTTAGGATGTATTCTTGGTTGTGGGTCTACATAAAGTTGCTTCCTTTGTGTATTGACTTTGTTCATTCATTAATAAAAGTCTAGTATATTTCAGCCGAAAATACTACTCCCTATGGTTCTAAATATAAATATAAGACAAATTAACTTTTATGGAGAGATTAATGGAAGCTAATTAAATTACTTTAGAATTTTTATTTTTATTTTCTCAAAATTAATTTGTTTGACTAATAAACTGATATATAATATAAGGATACACAATATATTATATGATTAAATAACTTATTTAACTTTCTTAATTTCTCCAAAAAAAGTCAACGATTTGTACGTCTTATATTTAGGAATGGAGGGAGTATGATCCCACACACACACAACAAATCGTCTTGAAAAGAAAAAGAAAGTGTGAAAACGTTATCTCATTGTGAACACACACCACTACTCTTAAATTAAGTCTCAACAAATCGTCTTGAAAAGAAAAAGAAAGTGTGAAAACGTTACCTCATTGTGAACATTTGAATTTCTCCAAATCAGCATCATTAATTTATGAGTAAATACCCTTTCTGGTCCCTGACAAAAAACGCGATCCTCATTTTGGTCCCTTACAAAAAAAAGATCCTTTTTATTCCATAAAAAGGACGAATAAGGGTCGATTGGTTGATGTAATACCCGGTTAAATAAAATGGCTATTTTTGAAAAGCGAATATGTGGTCTCAATTTCTGTGTTATATTTATCGTATTTATGAAGGAAAAATCTCTTGGAAATTAGGAAAAAATAATAAGGTGCCAAAATGACTAAAATGCCCTTGTGGAGCATAAAATGGCCTAAGAAAATTATGATCCTAGGAGGCAGTAAAATAATTATTAAAATTAAGAGAGAATATTGTCTTTAATTTTGGTAATTTAATAAAATATAACCTTGGAAAAATAAAGGGGGAAAAATCAAAAAGTATTATAAATGCCCCCGTGAATTTTAATATAATGCATGAGACATAAAATACTAATGTCAATGCATTAGTTGTGAGGTAATGAGTTATTCTAATTAAGAAAATTATCAACAATTAGTGGTTAATTAATTAAATAATAATTGGCTAATTATTTGAGCTTAAACAAAGGAAAATCCAAGGATAATTATGTAAAACCCTATAATTAGTGGTTTATGGCTAAAATTAGCATAAAATATATTTGTTAATTAATTGGAAAAGATTAAGAAAAATATATGAAATTAAGTAATTTTAAGCCTAAAAACATGTATGGGCCAATAGGAAAATTTTGTAAAAAATTATGTAAAATAATTATTAAATAATTAAAAAATATATAATATTAAATAAATAATTAATTAAAAAACGAAAATAAATAATAAAAAAAGACCAGGTATGTTGACCGATATTTTGAGCATGAAGGGATAAGAATTGAACACAAAAATATCATGATATTATAGAATATTATATTAATATAAATTGTGATATTTTGTGAAAGAGCAAATAGGATAAATGACCACCGATAGAAACTAAATCCTATCTAGAAAACCATGAACAAGGTTTCTAAAGTCAGAGTATATTATAGACAAGTGAATTTTTATCTCGGAGTAGGTTGTCTCCGAAGTTATTTCCGTAACCGGCGGAATGCTTATGTAATAAGACGAAAAAGAAATAAGGCAGATAGTAGAAATGAAAACCTATAGAAAATAAATCATAACTCAATATCTGGGGATGAGTTGGTAAACATCTGGACATATTATGAATCAGTGAATTTTTGTCCGTGGTTGACGTTACGGAAGTGATTTCCGTGAATCAAGCGTTTATCCGAAAATCTTCGCAAAATAGGAGAGGCCCTGGATGGGATCAAAAATTTAGTTGATCCAAGTATTTTGAAAGAGGAAGAAGAAATCTTCAAGGCTATGTTCCCGGATTTTTGAGATTTTGTAAGATTACGCGATTAGGACACCGAACAGGGAACTTATCGGTAAGACGACTTCTAAGGCAAGTTTATGATGTCATGCATGACATCATTTTGTTGACAAAATGGGTAGGGGAGGACGTTTTGGAGCAATGGAGGGCCAAGATGAAGTCTTTCCAAACACCTTCGATCCAACGGTTACGGTTCAGGATGAATAGTAACCGAAATTTTCCTATAAATAGGCCTTGCTTCCATTTGTTTTCTTCACACCAATTCCTCTTCGGAATTTCGAAATCTTGGAGCAGAGGAAGAGAGGAGGAGTCCAGGGAAATTTGCAGCGAAGCTCTGGGTACTTTCTTCGGTACTTAGTCTTAAGTTCTTTCGGTAGTTATAGTAGGAATGTTAGATAGATCTATAGTTTTCAAGTATGATCTAGATATCATGTTTTAGGGGTAGATATGATATTTATTTAAAAAATATGTTGGAGAAAGAGGTATGTTAAAATTTTGGAAAAATAGAGTTAAAGTAGTGAAGCGCTGGCGAAATTACGGCGATTAGGGGAATAGGGGCAAAATGGTAATTTGTACCTAAAATGCCTGTTATGATGTCAAATATTGACAAATGTGATATTATTCCTATAGAAAATCGTTGATCACGAACCGCCGTCATACCGCTGTTGTTCCGCTGTCTGACGTGCCGCTGTCAAGACGTTCCGCTGTTTTCCGTCAAAGGTGCAGTTTTTCGTCAAACGTACCGTTTTCCGCCGGAATTACCGGCACTCGTCAACGAAGGTACGTTCGCGTACTGTAACACTAACTCTATGCTGCTCATATACATATATGTGATAGATACATTCCAAATAGAGGCTCTGTTTAGGGTCACCGATTCGGATAGAGGCCCTGTTTAGGGTCACCGATTATACATACAGTTTCACACGGGTTATAGACATAGTAATACCGTTTGAGTTTTCCTAGCGCTAAGGACACGACCATACATCGTGGCACTGGTTTATGTACAGACACTTTATGGGACTTTACATATTGCTCTTTACTTATGTACTGTCATTATATTGATCACGCATCTGCTTTATGCTTTTGTACTGATATGCTGCTGGTATGTCATGAATCCGTATACTGTTTTATTTGAGTATATATAAGGTTAACCGTTACCTAAGATCTAATGGGGTAAATTGGATCTCAGCTGTAGCTTCGGGTCGGAAGGACCAAGGATTGGAGATAGGGGCAAGCTGCACGAGTAGGCCGGCTCTCGAACGGAGATTTCTCTTTATCGTTTTCCGTATTTACTTTCGAGAACAATAGGATGACTATATCAATACAATGTTACACTATGGTTAATGATTGAATGTGGATCAGTTACTCTTTCGCTCCAATGCTCTACTCTGATTTTTTTTATTAAAAAAAATCGCTTTAAAAATGGGATGTTACAGTTGACATTTTGATATCTCACAAATTTCCAAAAGGTCCTTTTTAGTCCCTAAAAAAGGACGAATAAGGGTCGATTTTTTTGTAAGGGACCAAAATGGGGTCCGTGTTTTTTGTAGAAAGGGTATTTACTCTTAATTTATTATTGTCATGATGCATGCATGAATACCCATAGTTCTTTTCAAAATCATGCATGCTTAAACAGAATATAAATAATCAAAGTAGAAACTGTGTGTGTTGTACTGTTCATAATTTGTAGAAGCATATAATTAAGCTTTTTACAACTTTCATATAAATATTAATTACTAGCTGATTAATAACATAATGATATGATTTTTTTTTTTTTCTGTAAATAAAAAGTTGAGGGTTTAATTTTGTTTATATCATCGAGTTGTTTGTAGTGCTTTTTGTTCATGTAACTATTCAAAATCAATAGTCTAACGACGGAGAAAAACTTACAATTCTGTTTTAATTATTTTTTATATAAATAAAGGGGATGGTCAGTCAGAAGAATCTAGCTTGGTTATCTTTAGAAAACTTGATTCAGGGGAAAACGATTGCCTAGAAAAATGTAGCAAAAAAGTTAATCATTTGTTCTTTATATTTCTAAAGGTACACAAAATAATTCTACCACATTTCACATCTGCATGAAAAACAACCAGAACAGGTTGAAGATAGTATTATATTACACGGAACTTTGATCCAAAAGAACTTTTTTTTATCCTTGTCTTCTTTATTTTGATAAAAAGGAATTTGCCAACATCATTGAAAGAAATAAAGATTCCTAAGGTTGTAAACAATAATTAATTCTCTAATAAGAACAAACCAACTTTTTTATATAGGAGCGTTCATACAGATTTGACGACTTTATAATCCCGATAAATATAAAGGTTTCAACAAAAAAAACTATTCATATTCTAAATGTGTCTCAGTCAGAACAATCAATTTTTTTTTTAAGAAAAAATAAAATGTTTCTTGTTAATTATTTGTCAGGAAAGAAAATTCATGTTGCTTCAACCAATTGATTTGTCTAAGAAACTAACAAATACAAGACTTCATAGTAAAGCTAAAAAGGACAAAAATCATGGGTCCCCGTGATTGGTGATCATAACACAACGTACGTAGGACTCGCATTTGAAAGGATCACAGGATTTGGATTGAAATATATGTAATCGAAGCAAGAAAAAAAGGGGAAACAATCGAATATACTAACAAAAGAAGTTAACCATATATGAGAAGTAGGCAAAAAATTTAATTCCATGAACTTTTTTTTTTCCTTTTCCAAAGCTATTTATATTATTACTGCAAACTGGTGCAATACATGAAAACAAATTGAAGATGAAATACAAACAAAACCAAATCAATGACAATAAAATAAGCCAAATATAAGAATAGCCAATCACCGTACATTAAAGATTTAAGGGTTAAGGTGCGGATTTGCCAACGAACTATTACCCGATGAGCATTTGACACAAAAAACAATTGAGGGAACCAAATTGGCCAACGAACTATTAAAAAGTGAAGAAAAACACAATTTGGTGCAGATTCACCAACGAACTATTACCCCGTCACTGTCTTGGTGTCTCCGTCTTTCATTGACTGTCACAGTGTTGGCGACGTCGGCGTCTCCAAAGCTTCCATTGTTGCTGGGTGTTCCACTCACCCTCTTGAACTCATCCAGCAGTCCACAGCTTTCGACCGGCACGCACATTGCACCCTGGTTGCATCTCTCCGATGCCACAAGCAGCAATTGCCGCTGCCACAGCGCCTACTCGCATGGGTCCCATCTCTGTTGGTGTTTGCCTTATCCAACAAGAAAGCTTAACCGCTCTTTTCTCCAGCGTCTCCGCTATCGTCCTACGCCAGTGCCTCATATTTTAACGTAATTGTGATAGTTGTTTTTTTAATAGTTATTTGGTACTTTTTTCACTTTTTAATTGTTCGTTGGCCAATTTGGTCCCCTCAATTGTTTTTTGTGTCAAACGCTACTCGGGTAATAGTTTATTGGCAAATCTACACCTTAACCCTAGATTTAAGAGTAGAAGTAGAAGCATGGATAAAACCGGCTTAGAAGTGACGTGAAAGAAAGTGTTGGTTGTAAAACCCACCCTAACGGCACACCTTCTTATAAGCATTAGCCGCAATTAGAGTAGCCGCACGTATACCCCGTCTTGGAGTAAAGATCAAAGAAAACCCAACTTCAGAAGGAAGAAAACCCATGATATCCTGAAGAACACTTCTGCTCCTCCATTCAAGCAAATATGGTGACCTCGACCACTCATCGAGCAACACCTTTTGAAATCTTCCCCCAAGAACATAGATCCGAGCCACCAGGTGATAGTCGAATCTAATAATTAACGTTCAAACAACCATCCAACCAAGAGGATTTATACTCAGATCTCACAGATATGTTTATTTCCTGAAAAAACAAGAACACCACCACAAAACCCAGCACCACAAAAAAAGAAATAAAAAATAGATAGCTCTTACCGTCACAAAACAGATCTAAAGAAGGAGAGGAAAAAACTCGCCACAAGGACGAGAGAAGTCCACAACCGCCAGAAATCAGAGAGAAAAGGCCATAGATCAAAGATCTAAGAACCGATCTATTACTCTGACGCATTTGTGGCATAGAATGATACTCGCTGGCGGCTTGTGATTGTGCCACAAGCCGCCGACAAGAAAGAGATGAAGGAGGGTCGTGAGGCAGGGAAGAGAGAATTCAGATTTTAGGGTTTGCATAGTCTCATAAACTTTATTTAAACCATGTTCAAAAAAATCTCTTAACATTTAAAACCTAATAATATATCACCTTAAACTTTTAAATTCGTGCGGATAACACCTAGCTATCAATCACAAACCCCCTAAACTATATTTTTTGTGTATATATTCTCCCCCGTACCCTTCTTAGACCTCACCTGATAAGAACCTTATACACTGAGCCGCTTATGCATATAATTAAAGTTACTTGCAAATAATTAATGAACAAAACTAATAACAAGGGAGTTATCTACAAAAACATAAGAGTTTATGGGAGGTTATCATAAAGTTTTAAAAATAAGGGAGATTATCTGTACACATGACATAAAATTTAGAGGAATTATGTAAAATCTTACCTATATTTCATATCATATTCTTTTCTATTAAATACATGATGAAGAGCCAACAAAAACTTGTCTGGTGTGTGTGTCTATATATATATATATCCCACCAGTTGTATGGTCAAATTCCAATTCATCGTTTTTGGTGATGAGTAGTTTATAATGAGGGTTAATATAATCTTTAGTCCCTTAAGTTTATTTTTATTTTGGTTTCTCAAGTTTTAAACTAGAGGTTTTGGTCATGTAAGTTTCATTCCCTTTAAAACATTGGCTCCTATCATTAAATAAAAGTCTAAATCATTTTGCCTATTAAGGGACCAAAACCTTTTATTTAAAACTTGAGGGACTAAATATTATAATATTAACTCTTATAACTATCTTTATAAGTGTTCTTTTAGCTGTACATTAGACATACTTTGATTCTAATGAGCCTGTTAACCTTAATTAACTCATGTTAGTTAATTTTTATTTAACCAAATTAAAGAATGAAAAGAAATTATATACATGATTTGAATTAAATTAAAGTAGTCGGCAACAATTTTGTTTTTTCATGAAAAGGAAAGTTCATGGAGCGTACCTTCAATGTCATTTCAACTTACTTTTCTTTAATCCTTCAAAAATTTTGTGGATCACATGAACCCTTTTTTTTCAACACTTGTACTGAACGATTCATATATATCAACGTGCTTCACCTTTGAGGAGCGCATATTAATTAAATCAATCATCTTAATTTTGCAGATCAATCCAATACACTCACTCACACACACACACATCAAGTTCAATTCGTCAATATATAATTGAGTCTCGTTTAAGAATTTTGTTCTAAAGTACGTGTCAAAGGAAAATGTCATTATTAAGAGAAAGTAGTATGGAAAAAAGAGAGAGAGCGTGTTTTAAGATCAAAGAAAGCGATATTAATCATCAACTTTAGACATGAAATCTTGTAATACCCACTTAAAAACCCGTTTAACAAAAATAGGTTGGGTAATCACATAATTAAATTAATCAATGTATAATTACATTAATACTCCTTCAGTCAATACCCGTTAAAGTATTTTCTTTTTTTCTTTTTTTTTTTTTTTGAAAAAACCATTACAAATTATTCCATATTATTATAGACAATTTTCCTTTACTCCAGAAAATTTGACCTCTTTAGTAATAACTACGGACTAAAATTATGCATTGCATTAGTTATTCAAATTTATTAGGATATTATTTCCATTTAATTCTCAGCTTAAAATTTGAAGATAAGGTAATAAAATTGAATTTTCCAATAGACATTAAATCATGAATTCATCAATTTGACTGAAATCATGAATCATAAAATAAAAATTACCTAATAGACATTTGGAGGCTATAAAAACAATTATACGCGGGGTGTAAATGTTTTTCCCTTCATATCCAAAAACAATTTCAGACATTTTTTTTTACAATAATAATCAAATTAATTCCATTTAACTTTTAACGTCAATCACATATTTATTATACCCTACCAATATATTTTGATAATCATGCTAACTAACATTATTCTACATATACTATTATTACAACTAACACTTTTAGGTATAATACTCCCTCATGCAAAGTACGGAGAGATATAACTGGTTCAAGAAAAAGCAACAAAGACAGATGGTGATACACATAAAAGCAAAGTTCAATAAAGTTAAGAGAAAAAGAGAGACAGGTATACGTAACTTTCTCAGTCAAAATGACAAGTGATTAGATTTAATTTTCCACGGCCTCAATTTTAGCAGTATATGATGGATTAATTATAGATACATATATGACACTTTGGTTAAGCTTTTAGTTTCTACCATTATCAAATATTCAAAATCAAGTGTGTGTGTGTGTGTGTGAAATTTTAATTATGCAGACCAAAAGTGTAATCATCTGAACCAACCATGGTTGATTTAGTCAACTATTTTTAGCGTCAATTAATAATTACCATTACCATTACCATTCACTTTTCAAATTTTAATAATGCTACTCAAATGCATTATCTTAAATAAGATTTTTCAAACACTATCTAGCGTTGAACTTAATTAAAAGAATGACAGTGATTATACCTTTTTGACTACTTTCATGGAGTAGAATATTAGAAGTTTATATATTTATTGCATTAAAAATAGTGATGCCCTTATTTGAGATAGAAATCATAGAATAGATTGTTGCAAATCATTTTGCGATGGCATAGTCCATAACAAAAATCAATTTGCGGTGAATTTTTATTTAAGATTTTCATAATTGTAAATTCCTGTCACAAAATATTTCATTGTCTTATATACTCCATCCAATCCTAAATATAAGAGAGATACTTAAATAATTTGGGTAGATTAAGAAAGTTAGATAAATTAGTCAATTAATTATAACAAATGTACGTGATCTTAAAATATTCCCATGTAACAAATGCCTTGTAACTATATTTGAATTTAATATTGTCACTATTTGTTGATAGAGTATATATAAGAGTAATTGAAGAAAATGATAAATATGTCAGATAAAGTGGATTGATGTCTTAATTACACTCTTACATTTAGGACTAAAACTAACCTCCCAAGTAGCTCCTATATTTATAACTAATAGGAGTAATTATCAAACATTTAATATTATCAGGTAATAATATTCGAGCATTGTTGAGTTCATCTAATGGATAATTATTTCTTCGATAATCAATATGATATCTTTTTTAGGTAAAGTAGCATCCATTACCCTGATGTTATTTCTCAATTGTATCCTACATTCTAATCTTATTTATGATGCATTCAACACCTTGATATTATTCTTTTGGTGCTTCCAACACCCTAAATCATAAATAATGTTAGGGTGTGAATGTAATTGGAAAACAACATCAGATGTGCTAGAGGCGTTAGAATTAGAATAGCAATATCAGGATGTTGGATGCCCTATGAATAAGATTAGGGCGTTAAGAAATAACATTAGGGCGCTGGGGGAGGCATCCTAACTCCTAGATGCCTAGGTTAACGCCTGAGGGTAATAGACGGCTCGTCCTGCTCAACATCGGTATCACCTAGGAGGAAGGGAGATTTCACCCTGCCCTTGGATCGTGGGTGAACCCAACCCCTTTCCTAAAACTTTTGTATCAAAAAAAGAAAAAAAGAAAAAACATTAGGATATTGGATGCTACTTTACCCCTTTTTTATCCTCTAGCTTTAAAGTTTGAACCTTCAACTTTACTTAAGGTAATGTAGTCCTTTTTTTTACTCATCCAACGTATATCATCGTTGCTACAAATATCATCTTTTATTATTGTAGTGCTGCGATGTTAACCTCTTTGTTTGTGTTTGCCCACTATAGCTTGTTTTATCAGCTGGGTTAAAAGCATGCTGTAGGAATAGCTAATATTGGAAGAGCATATATGTCCCGTCATGAAGACAAGTGATAAGTGATAAAGATGGTCTATCTGCTAACACAAATTACGCTCACAATTGTTTCGTTTATCAAATAAAGTGGTCGTAGTAGGTAACCTAATCTATCGAATCCATCCGTCCATCCAAGGAAAAAATAGATAAAAGACATTGTCCTCCTCATCAATTCCCTAAAAGACGGCTTCTAGAATGTATTTTCAGTCCTTTTAATAAAGCATTTTGATGGTTTCAATGAGTATTAAGTGCGTGTGTGTATGCGCCATATAAAAATAAATATACCAACATAGAGTTGGTTTGCGGTGTAAGGTCTTGTTAGGTCTCTCCAAATCTTGAGTTTGAGTCCCGGAAGACACTTATCTTAGGAGAGGAAGCCACAAACTCGGAAACCAAATAGCGGTTGAAAGTATCCAAAAAATAAATAATATGATGTTGAAGTAATTTGGTGTGGTTATTAGAGTAATATCAAAAATAACTTGAAAGTTATAATAAAATTAGGGATAGGATATTGTCACTATCAATTTTAATTACTACCAATGTCACTACCATTTCACCGTTAGATCAGAATCTCATCTACCTTTATCATTTCTCTTTTCTATTGAGATTCTGATCTAACGGTGAAAAGTGATAGTGACCAAAATTGGAAGTGACAATATCCTATCCCATAAAATTAATGCTAGCTTTTATCTATCTTTATTGGTACATCTGAATTAGTTACTTCATTAGCTTTGTCTGAAAATTTAAAAAATATTTCTAAATTTATCCATATTTAATATCATAAATAATTACATTCAAGAAGTCATAAAAGTTGCAATTAATTTCTATATAGGGGAAAAATTTTGTTTAAAAAAATAGTGTAATTAAATCCTCATTTGGTAAATTTAGTGACTTATAATAAGGAAGGACCTTCTATTTCCTTTCTAAAGTGCCTTAATTTTATAACAAGAACCAGAGTAGTGTGTATACACATTTTGACTATATAGTTAGGAAAAAAGACAGAAAAATCTCAAAATTGGTAAAAGATAAATAAGTGTGTTGAATTTCAGTAACTCCAAAGGGATTGATTTGTAATTTTGAAATGTTGCAAAATTTGAGAAATTATTTAACTACCCTTAGTTTTAATTTAAATATAAAAAAATCCCCAACCCCCCATTGGAACAAATGAGTATTGAGTAACTAATACAACACGATCTAGTGGCGTAACTGCCTATTCATAAAGAACATTACATTATCTGTTTAAAACTTGGATGTTCTCGATCGGTCTTTATGCGGTCCTCACATGTGCTATTTACTCGGCTTACTTTTATCTTCCGTCCTCGAGTCTCTGTACCCTGTAGCTAAGAGCTGAGGTCCAATACCCATCGGACCCCAGATAACGGTTAACCTCATGCTTATATAAACAATACATGCACAATAGATATCTCTAGTATACAGGTTATCCCTAGTTTGCAACATCCGTGCCACGATGTACAGTCATGTCCTCAGCGCTAGGAAAACATAACGGTATTATTATGACTATAACCCGTAAAGCTGTAAGTAGTGATCTAAGTCTACCTTAGTCACAGTTAGAGCCGGGAAATTGGGCCAAGCCCATCGGGCCGGCCCGTTTAAGCCCTGGCCCTGGAGGGCTCGGGCTTGAAAAATATGGCAGAAATTTGAAATTGGCCCTGCAGGGCCGGCCCTGTAGGGCCTCGGGCTTAATTAATCGGGCCAGCCCTGCAGGGCCTCGGGCCGGCCCTGCAGGCCCGTTTAACTGTAGCTTTAAAAAAATTTACTTAGACTTCCACTTAATGAATGTGTTTATTTGTAATTACTTAGATTTTTTTAGTTTAAACTATAACCCTATTTTATGTTTATTATTATTCTATATTAAAACACATAATTAGTTATTATAAATTTTAAGGAAGGGATGTTTTTATATTAAATAAACACATACTTTGGTATTACAATATTATAGAAGTAATAAATTATAAATATATTTTGTGTAAAATAAGTATAATTATTTTTACCTGTCAGTAAAATCATGCATGAACCGAAGGAATCTGCAGACACACACAAAATTACGAGAGGGAAAGGCATTTTGTCATGGGCATACATAAAGCAATATCTTTGTTTAATATTTTTTGAAAAAAAAGGAAAAAAACATATTCTTTGTGTTTATTTGTTTTTTACTACGAATTAATGAATGTGTTTATTTGTTGAATGATTTATATTGTTTAGATATTAATGTTGATGGCATTTATTTGATAGATTAGAACTTTAATGGTTGCAATTTACTAATTATATTTCTTTGAAAAAAATTGAAGGAAAGATAGTTAAAATTTGGAATAGTAATTTTCAGGCCCTGTAGGGCCGGCCCTGGCCCTGGTACTATCGGGCCGGGCTTTGAAAAACAGATGTTTTCCTTACTCCAGGCCCTGTAGGGCCGGCCCTGTTAGGCCCTGGCCCTGTAGGGCTAGGCCCTGTCGGGCCGGGCCGGCCCTGATTCCCAGCTCTAGTCACAGTCCATATCCAGGACAGAGTCCCGTTCATGGCTTTATGAAATCATCCACAACATATATAAGCATATAAACATCAGTGTCATTGTTACAGTACGCGTCCGTACCTTCGTTGACGAGCGTAGGCACTTCTGGCGGAAAATCGTAATTTTGACGGAAAACAGCGAAACGTCCTGACAGTGGCACGTCGGACAGCGTAACGACAGCAAATCAATATTCCTGATATCCTATAATGATAATATCACCATTATCAATATTTGATATCATAACAGGCATTTTAGGTATAAATTACCATTTTGCCCCTATTCCCCTAATCGGCGGAATTTCGCGGTAACTTCGCTACTTTGACTAATTTCTTCCAAAATTTTGCCAGAACTTCGAACCCATCATGATTTTCGAAATTTATACTTAAAATACCCCTAGCATATGATATCTAATCATACTTGGAAGTTTAAAGACTATATTAGCATTACTACCCTAACTACCGAAAGAACTACGGAAGCTTAAGACTAAGGACTGAAGAACTTACTCAGAGCATCGCTACAGAATTCCCCGAACTCCTTCCTTCCTCCTTGCTGCTCCCTATTCGGCCTTGGCTAGTGAGAATGATGTGAAGAATGCAAATGAGGGGCATGGCTATTTATTGGGAAAGTTTTGGTCACTATTCACACTTTTTCATACCGGATATCAACCGTCGGATCGCACTTCTTTGAAATGCTTCATCTTGGCCCTCCAAATGCCCAAAACCGGCCTCCCCCTCCCTTAGGTGGCATAAAGTGATGTCATGCATGACATCACTAACTTGTTTGAGAAGTTGTTTTACCGATAAGTTCCCTGTTCGGTGTCCTAATCGCGTAATCTTGTAAAATCTCAAAAATCCGGAATCACAACTTTGAAGATCATTTCTTACTCACTGAAAATTCCTGGGCTAAATAAAGTTTTGATCCCTTCCAGGTCTTCTCCGGTCCTACTGAAGTTTTACGGAAAAACGTGCCGGTTACGGAAATAACTTCCGGAATTATCAACTTCGGGACAAAAATTCACTGATTCATAATTTGTCCAGTTGATTACCAACTCATACCCAGACGTTGAGTTATGATTTATTTTCTTCAAGTTCCAATTTGTGACTATCTGCATTTTTCACAGATTACCCTATTTCGTCTTATTACTTAAGTATTCCACCGATCTCGGAAATGACTTCTGGGACAGTCTACTTCGAGATAAAAATTCACTCTTTAATAATCTTCTCTGACTTTAGAAACCTTGTTCATGGTTTTCTAGATAGAATTTAATTTCTATCGGTGGTCATTTATCCTATCTGCTTTTTCTCATAAATTATATTATTATTTAAATACAAGTTGCAAAGAAAATATCATGATTTTTTTCATTCAATCTTATCCTATTTTCTTGCAAAAATTTCGGCTGCCACTTTTTTTATATTTAATTTCGTTTTTTAATTTTTTAATTATTTATTATTATATAAAATAATTATTTAATAATTTTTTTACAAATTTTTCCTATTGGTCCATACTTGTTTTTAGGCTTAAAATTTCTTAACATCATATATTTTTCTTCATATTTTCCAATTAATTAGCAAATATATTTTATGTTAATTTTAGCCATAAATCACTAATTATAGAGTTTTACATAATTATCTTTGGATTATCCTTTGTTTAAACTCAAATAATTAGCCAATAATTACTTAATTAATTACCCACTCATTTTTGATAATTTTCTTAATTAGAACAACTCATTACCTTACAACTTTTGCACTGACATTAGTGTTTTATGTCTCATGCATTATATTAACATTTTCGGGGACATTTTGGTCATTATAATACTTTTCGATTTCCCCCCCTTTATTTTTACAAGGTTATATTTTATTAAATTACCAAAATTAGAGACAATATACTCTCTTAATTTTAATAATTATTTTACTGCCTCTTAGGATTTTTCATAATTCCCTTAGGTCATTATATACTCTACAGGGGCATTTTAGTAATTTTGACACATTATTATTTTTCCCCAATTTCCAAGAGATTTTCCTTCATAAAATTAGATAATTATCATAAAGAAATTAAGACCAAATGTTTACTTCTCACAATTATCCATTTTATTTATCCGGGTATTACATTTCTCCCCCCGTTAAACAAAATTTCGTCCTCGAAATTTGCACTCTACCCTCTAAACTCCGTACTATCTTAAACTTCGGACTGTTAACTTCGGATCTTTACTCTATCTCAGGTTCGACTACAAAGATCTTATCATGTCATATGTAACATCCCAATTCCAGAGCCAAAAATTTTTTTTTTAGAATCAGAGTCGAGCCTTGGAGCGTAAGAGTAACTGATTTCCATTAAAACGATAACCAGTGTGTAATACAGTGTTGATACAACATCCTATTGTTCTCATAGGTAATTACGGAAAATGATAAAGTGACATCTCCGTCTCAGAGCTCACTCGTGCTACAAGCCCTCCAACCATGAGCCTTCTCGTGCAGCTTGCTTCGATCTCTGATCCATGGTCATCCTGAACTTGATGCTACGTTAAGAGCTGGAGTCCATGCATCGAACTCCAGGTAACGGTTAACCTTATGCTCAAATAAAACAGTATATAGACAACAGACATTCATACAATAACAACAATGATCAATATAATGACAAGACATAAGCGTATAGCGGTATGTAAGCCCCATAAAGTGCTCGCACTATTCACCGGTGCCACGATGTACGGTCGTGTCCTCAGCGCTAGGAAAACTCTAACGGTATTACTACATCTATAACCCGTGTGAACTGTATGTATAATCGGTAACCCTGAACAGAGTCTCTAACCGTGAATGTATCCCGGTGACTCCTAACAGAATCTCTATCTGTGAATGTACCTATCACATATATGTATATGAGCAGCACTAGATTAGTGTTACAGTACGCGAACGTACCTTCGTTGACGACGTTAGGTACTTCTGGCGGAAAACGTACTTTTTACGGAAAAACGTGAAAACGTCCAACAGCGGCACTTCGGCGGCAACAGAACGGCAACAAATCGAGTTTCGATATCCTATAAGAGTAATATCACTTTCATTAGTGATTTGGCATTATAACTGGCATTTTAGGTAAAAATTACCATTTTGCCCCTATGCCCCTAATTGGCGAAATTTCGCCAGCACTTCGTTACTCTGACTACTTTTCTTCCCAAAATTTCGCCAGAACTTCGACGCCATTTTGATTTCCGAAAATAAAGACTAAAATATCCCTCCCATATGATATCCAATCATACTTAAGACATTAAAGGCTATTCTAGCATTACAACCCCTATTTTTGAAAGAACTTCAAAAGCTTCAACTTTTCGGAGACTCGATCCCTACTATGTTTTTACCTCTTCAGGCATATTTTTCAATGCAATGAGGCCTAAAAACAAGTATAGGAATTTCATCCCCTACTTCCTAGAACTAACTAACAATTCTACTAACTACCGAACTAAAAACTCGAACTTGAAAGCTAAAGCCCGAAAGACTTACCCGTTGAAGACTTCTTCAGAATTTTTCCAGAGCTTCTCTCTCTTCTTTCTCCCTCTAAGATTTCGGCCAAAGGAGGAGTGGAAATTGGTGTGAAGATTTCAAGAGGCAAGGCCTCTTATTTATAGAGATTTGAAAGGGTATTTTGGGCATTTTCAAAACTCCTTCTCTTTGAATATAAACCATGGAAAATTATGGTTTTATTGGATTATTCTTGGCCATGGAAAGCCTCCAAAACGTGCAGCTCCCTTCCATGAGTCACCATGCCATTTTTTTGCTTTTTGCCCGTACCGATAGAATTTTCCCGATCGGTGTCCGATTCGCGTGATTTCGGAGAAATCTCAAACTTCTGAATTCATAACTCTGAAGATCTTCTCTTCCTCATCAATAATATCTAATTTAACTTAGATTTTGGTCTCTTACAGGTTTCAACAGTCCAGTTGCAGTTTTCTCGAAAACGTGTCCGAACGTGTCCTAGGTTTCGTAACGCATTTATGGAATTATCAACTTCTTCGAAAAATTCACCGATTCCAAATATGTCAAAATAAATTCAAACTCATTCCTAGATGTTGAGTTAGAATTTATTTTCTTCAAATCAAAAATATGCCTATATGCATTTTTCCCTATTTTGTTTTATTAGGAAAATGCACAAACGGCTTCGAATTTACTTCCGCAAGAGTCTAATGGAAGATAAAATTCCACCGATCAATATTCTACCCCGACATTGGAAATCCCATTCCTAGATCTCCGATAGGATCCGTTTCCTAATTTCTAAATTACTATTCATCATTTTTACTTTAATTAATTATATTATTAAAATATTTGCAAGTTGCACAAATTATTTTTCATTTCTTTTTTCTTTTTTTTCTGCCTTTTTTTTTTATTTCGTTTTTTTTATTATTTTATTAATTATTTAATTAATTATTTAATTAATTTTACATAATTTTTACAAAATTTTCCTATTGGTCTATTCTTGCATTTAGGCTTAAAAATACCTAAACTCATCCATTTTTCTCAAAAATCTCCCATTAATTAGTAATTACATTCTTACTAATTTTAAACCAAAAACCACCATTTTTAGGGTTTTACATAATTATTCATGAATTTCCTTTACTTATGCTTAAGTAATTAGCCCAATATTACTTAATTACTCTTTTATCACTTGTTGATAATTTCCTAAATTACAATACCTCATTACCTTCATATTCTTATATTAACATTAGTATTTTCATGCCTCTTGCATTTTTACAAATTACAAGGGTATTATGGTCATTTCACTTCTTTTTGAGTATTTTCCAACAATTTCTCCAAGTTCATAATTTATCAAATCACAATAATTAGAGATAGCATACTCTCATAATTAAATTAACCATTTTACGCCTTTTAGGATTTTTCACAAATTTTCTAAGTCATTTACCCTTTCTAGGGGTATTTTGGTCATTTGACCCCATGGTTCTTTTTCCTAATTTTCCCAAAGAGATTTTCCCTTGGAAAATAAGCTAATTATTACTTAATATTTGATATCTCATATTCACCTATTTTTGATAGGTATAATTTTACTAAATTATAATACAGATTTTTAGGGTATTACATCATACTTTGATATATAGTGTCTCCCGAAGCGCCCATACACCGCGGTCAACACCACAGATACCAAAATGTCTCCATGGCGCCCATACACCATGGCAACACAAGATATCATACATGTCACTATGGCGCCCATACACCATGGCAACACAAGATACCTCCTACTCAATGACACGATCACGGTCGAATTGTAATAACGAAGAAACATGGAAACGTTATGGAAGTCTAATCGAGTTCGGGGATAAGGCTATCTAGTAGTGGCTGGTTTGTTTTTAACGAATACTTCGAATGATCTCACGTAATGCGGACTTCATGTTCGCCTTCGAGGTGTTCTATCGACACCGGCTTCTAGGAATATTCTTAAAAACATAAGATCATCAAAATCACCAAAATATTCTCACGATCCTTTGTGACTTGTATAAAATATCTAGAAACATGATTGGCCATATCTGGTCTAAGAAAATTGCACTCCGTCAATTTCGCTGCGCAACATACGTGATTTACACTTCTGCCTGGTCAAGGCGTCAACTGGTATCATCTCGATTACAAGAAAATTCGAAAGACCGTCTTTATCGGGTGTATTTATAGTTTCGCGGAGAATTTCCTTTGACAAGATTCAGTTTCCGTCATACTCAAGCAGTTTTCGTTTCCTTGAAACGTCATGTGAGATACTGGTACAAATTTCTTGTGGAGAGTATTTACTCGTTATTTTCCTTATCCGGTTGATACTCATTTTCTACATCGTAGCCCTATAGTAACTTCATCTAACGATGTTATATATATGTCACCGAGTTCTATAAGTTTTTCAAGCACTTGTGGTAGCAGGATTCTTCTATGATTATATCTTAGAGCCATCGCCTCTTCTGTCTTAAAACATGATAATTACTAACTGTAAGTTGTGTGTAGATTAGATTGACTTGAGAGGTTCCAACTGACGAGAGGTGTAAGTCATTATGCTGTCCTGCTACAGCCAGACATATCCCAATCCATACCTACTGGTAATACTAAAGACTACTTGGATTTGAGATAACCAATTTCTTGGTGCTATAACCAGCTTCCCCTCAATCTAAGGAAACACATCTCACAGTCCTTGTTCTACACAAAAGTTTTGATTTTTACTCGTGAACCTTGTTATTGGCAAGTTACGAGAAATTTTTCATGAATCTGCGGTACTATCCTGCAAGACCCAAAACTACATATCTATGTTACCATTTCTGGTTGTTTCTATTCCAGAACTGCTTCCACTTTGCTTAAATCAGTTAACAACGTCGTTGCGTCATAGAACATGGCCCAGAAAGTTATTTCTGACAGCCAACACTCGTAATTACTTAGTAAGGAGTTGTGTCTTCCTTTAGCATTCTTGCTACTGATAGTCATTGTTCTCTGTATTTTTTTTTATGTCTGAACAGTTGAGGACATCGTCAAACAACGCCTTTATTACCCTACCTATTTGTTTGAGAGAAAATTTTTGTTCCGGCATTCTATGAACAAGATAGGTGCATTCAGTTTGGAAAATTACAAGAGATTCCAAATTACTCGTACTTAGTTCTGAAACTATTTTCAGAACAATGCTAGTTTCGATTTGCCGCTAGTTTAACAAAATTGCGCATGTCGTGGACGTTGTAAAGTAGTAAGAAAATTTATATCATACTCGTAACTTGGTTTCATACACGCTTCATAAGCAAAAGAGTTTACACCTAATGGTGTAGCTAATACATATGTATGCATCTCAAAAGGATCCGTACAAGCATCAAAAGTACATGATCGATTTAGCACTCGGATCGATTTATATTTGTCACAGATTTCTACTGAGTGTTAGTATCTTGGACCGTTCCCGAAGATTCTCCGGTCTCCTCTTCAATCATCGCCATCATCTGGCCTGAATTCGGTAGCCCTAACTTCGCAGCTTTCAGGGGACAGTGCACGCTGATGTGTCCAGGCTGTTGACACTTGAAGCATATCAGCTTTCCATCGCAGTCAGTATGTCGATGATGATAACTCCCACATTTCGGACATGATCGGGGTCCCGTCACTCCAGGGTTGTACTGCTGCCCATTGTAACTAGTACCTTGGTGGTGACTTCCGTGCTCGAAACAGTCCTTGATAATGTGCCCCGACTCCAGACATTTGTAGCAAACTCGTTTCTCCGCGGCTTTCTCAGGACAGTTAGCAATAATGTGTCCTGGATTTCGGCATTTGTAGCAAACCCGTTTCCTGTTACATCGAACATTGGGATGGTAGTTCCCGCAAATTGAACATGGTAGAAGTCTTGATACTTTCGGATAGTTCTGCTGTTCAGTTCGAACTATCTTCTTGCCTTTCCCTTGGTAGTTGACCCAAGGTATCTTCCTTTTGAGTGTAGGGTTTCTGTGGTTTAGTCCGTCATAACTTGCATCGTAAATGTTGGGATTCCTGGATTCACGTAGCTCCTCTAAGTTACATTCCATCAGACGGCAGGATTCCAATTGTCTCTCAATTTGTCTTCCTTGCCTTTCTGCCAAGAGGGTATCAATAAGAGTCTTCTACTCCTTCAACTTTTCCTCCATCTCCTGAAGTTCCCTTTGTGTTGGGGTTGGTATCCCTCATGGTTGTCTACCTTCATTTCCACCTAGACCTCGGCCTCGACCTCCCAGAACTCTGATTCCTTGCAAGTCTTCCATCCTATCTTTCTATTTAAGAAATGACATTTTTAAGGGATTATTTGATATTCTATACAATTAGATATACTGGCAAAATATGTCATATTGTTTAGCTGGTTTTTAACACTAGTAGATATATCTCATATCCCACATTATGAGCACTAGCCTACATACTATCTAAAACTAGCCTTTGCAGATGATTCAGGAAAGAGTAGAAATTGGTTGTACGTTACTCATCTAAGAGTTTATTCGTCTGTTCCATCCAGAAGCGGTCTCGAGGAAAAAGATATAGGGTTGATGTCACCCAATCGTCTAGCTGATAGGGACACCTATTTCTCCGTGCATAGATCGTTTTGACTTGTTCCAGATATCGGAAGTATGTTCCTTTGCTAGTCTCACTGCGTTGGTCTACCATGGGGGCCTCACCGAGTTCACGGCGACTGATTGACACGCCCACGTAGACTAGCCTTGCCATTGGCACCAAACTGTCCGTAATAACATCGTTAAATTCATGCCAGGACTACTGCTCTGATACCAAAAATGCAACATCCCATTTTGAAAAGTAGTATAATTTTTTTTTTTCAAATATTAGAGTAGAGCATTGGAACAAATGAGTATTGAGTAACTGATACAACACGATCCAGTGGCGTAACTGCCTATTCATAAAGAACATTACATTATCTGTTTAAAACTTGGATGTTCTCGATCGGTCTTTATGCGGTCCTCACATGTGCTATTTACTCGGCTTACTTTTATCTTCCGTCCTCGGGTCTCTGTACCATGTAGCTAAGAGCTGAGGTCCAATACCCATCGGACCCCAGGTAACAATTAACCTCATGCTTATATAAACAATACATGCACAATAGATATCTCTAGTATACAGCATAGATCCATACAGTACATCGTATGATCAAAAGATAACAACTACACTATCATGCAAAGTTATCCCTAGTTTGCAACATCCGTGCCACGATGTACAGTCGTGTCCTCAGCGCTAGGAAAACATAACGGTATTATTATGACTATAACCCGTAAAGCTGTAAGTAGTGATCTAAGTCTACCTTAGTCACAGTGCATATCCAGAACAGAGTCTCGTTCATGGCTTTATGAAATCATCCACAACATATATAAGCATATAAACATCAGTGTCATTGTTACAGTACGCGTCCGTACCTTCGTTGACGAGCGTAGGCACTTCTGGCGGAAAATCGTACTTTTGACGGAAAACAGCGAAACGTCGGACAGCGTAACGACAGCAGATCAAGATTACTGATATCCTATAATGATAATATCACCATTATCAATATTTGACATCATAACAGGCATTTTAGGTATAAATTACCATTTTGCCCCTATTCCCCTAATTGGCGGAATTTCGCCAACGCTTCGCTACTTTGACTAATTTCTTCCAAAATTTTGCCAGAACTTCGACCCATCATTATTTTCGAAATTCATACTTAAAATACCCCTAGCATATGATATCTAATCATACTTGGAAGTTTAAAGACTATACTAGCATTACTACCCTAACTACCGAAAGAACTACGGAAACTTAAGACTAAGGACCGAAGAACTTACTCAGAGCTTCGCTACAGAATTCCCCGGACTCCTTCCTTCCTCCTTGCTGCTCCCTATTCGGCCTTGGCTAGTGAGAATGGTGTGAAGAATGCAAATGAGGGGCATGGCTATTTATAGGCAAAGTTTTGGTCACTATTCACACTTTTTCATACCGGATATCAACCGTCGGATCGCACTTCTTTGAAATGCTTCATCTTGGCCCTCCAAATGCCCAAAACCGGCCTCCCCCTCCCTTAGGTGGCATAAAGTGATGTCATGCATGACATCACTAACTTGTTTGAGAAATTGTTTTACCGATAAGTTCCCTGTTCGGTGTCCTAATCGCGTAATCTTGTAAAATCTCAAAAATTCGGAATCACAACTTTGAAGATCATTTCTTACTCACTGAAAATTCCTGGGCTAAATAAAGTTTTGATCCCTTCCAGGTCTTCTCCGGTCCTGCTGAAGTTTTACGGAAAAACGTGCCGGTTACGGAAATAACTTCCGGAATTATCAATTTCGGGACAATAAATTCATTGATTCATAATTTGTCCAGTTGATTACCAACTCATACCCAGAATTTGAGTTATGATTTATTTTCTTCAAGTTTCAATTTGTGACTATCTGCCTTTTTCACAGATTACCCTATTTCATCTTATTACTTAAGTATTCCACCGATCTCGGAAATGACTTCTGGGACAGTCTACTTCAAGATAAAAAATTCACTCTTTAATAATCTTCTCTGAATTTAGAAACCTTGTTCATGGTTTTCTAGATAGAATTTAATTTCTATCAGTGGTCATTTATCCTATCTGCTTTTTCTCATAAATTATATTATTATTTAAATACAAGTTGCAAAGAAAATATCATGATTTTTTCATTCAATCTTATCCTATTTTCTTGCAAAAATTTCGGCTGCCACTTTTTTTTATTATTTAATTTCGTTTTTTAATTATTTATTATTATATAAAATAATTATTTAATAATTTTTTTACAAATTTTTCCTATTGGTCCATACTTGTTTTTAGGCTTAAAATTTCTTAACATCATATATTTTTCTTCATATTTTCCAATTAATTAGAAAATATATTTTATGCTAATTTTAGCCATAAATCACTAATTATAGAGTTTTACATAATTATCTTTGGATTTTCATTTGTTTAAACTCAAATAATTAGCCAATAATTACTTAATTAATTACCCACTCATTTTTGATAATTTTCTTAATTAGAACAACTCATTACCTTACAACTTTTGCACTGACATTAGTGTTTTATGTCTCATGCATTATATTAACATTTTTCGGGGACATTTTGGTCATTATAATACTTTTCGATTTTTCCCCCTTTATTTTTCCAAGGTTATATTTTATTAAATTACCAAAATTAGAGACAATATACTCTCTTAATTTTAATAATTATTTTACTGCCTCTTAGGATTTTTCATAATTCCCTTAGGTCATTATATACTCTACAGGAGCATTTTAGTAATTTTGACACATTATTATTTTTCCCCAATTTCCAAGATATTTTCCTTCATAAAATTAGATAATTATCATAAAGAAATTAAGACCAAATATTTACTTCTCACAATTATCCATTTTATTTATCCGGGTATTACATTAATAGCGATACTAAAGTTATAAACAGGATATTTATTGAATATTTCCTAATAATTTTCACAAGAGCTCCGACGGCTAATTTTATGTTTTTGTTTTTTTTTTTTAATTTCTTAGGCTAAAGTGTATAATATAGATACTTGAGTTGTTAATAACGATACTAAAGTTGTAAACATAATATTTGTTGAATATTTCCTAATAATTTTCACAAGAGCTCAAACGGCTTTTTTTTTTTTTTGGAATTTCTCAAGCTAAAGTTATTAATACAGATACTTAAGTTTTTAATAGCAATGCTTTAGTTGTTAATAAACTTTACTAGAGCTTTGGCGGCTATTTTTTGTTGTTGAATTTCTTAGACTAAATTTGTTATATACTTGAATTGTTGATATAGATACTAAAGTTGTAAATGAGATATTTGTTTAATATTTCTAAACAACCTTCACCAGAGCTCGGTGGCTAATATTTTTTTAATTTCTATGACTATAATTGTTAATAACCATTACCGGAGCTCCAGTGGCTAATATCTTTTTTTGAACTTCTCTGACTAAAATTGTTAATATAGATACTTGAGTTGTTAATAATCTTCACCGGAGCTCTGTCGGCTAATATCTTTTTTTTTAAAAAAAAAATCCCAAATTGAATAGATATTTGAATTGTTAATAGTGATACTAAAGCTGTTAATATAGATACTTGAGTTGTTAATAACCTTCACTAGTGTTCCAATGGCCACCCGCTAAGAAGGTCACCAGAGCTCCAGTGATGGCCGCTGCCATCAGGCACCAGCACCAAAGCTCTAGCGGTCGGTGGTCAGCAAGGGGTTGATGATTTCTTATTTTTTTTAAAAAAAAAACTAAGGGTAATTAGGTATTTTCTCAAATTCGGCAACATTTCAAAATTTCAAATCAATCCCTTTGGAATTATTAAAATTCAATATACATATTTGTCTTTTACCAATTTTGATAGTATTTTTCTGTCTTTTTCCCTAAAAGTTATACTCTTATTATTATTCTTCTTCTGCCTTGTTTATCGATCAGTCAAACCCTAAAAACATGCTCCATTAAGAACTTGAAGAGTGATTGATAGCCACGCAGAACGGAAATGAGTTTTCAAGTATTTGGTTCTTGTCTTTTAATCAAAGAATCTACCTTAAATTCAATCACCTAGGGTAAGCCCTAAAGCATCTTTATTAATATCCGGATTCCAGGGCCCTTTTTCTTAACTATGGAGGCTTTGTGCACTTTCTTTTCACACTAACAGTGTTCATATTTGATCTGAATGATATGATTTAGAGATTTAATTAGTTAATTATTAAATCATTTTGTGGAATGGAATAACTTCTAGCAGAAGCAATCACAAAATTGTAACTATTCACAAGACAAGTATAAGAGTTTAGCTTCCTACAACTTTTTAATATACTGATTGATGATTTATTGATAGGTCATATTGATGAAATTGAATATGATATTCATTGTACAAAATAGAGAATTAGTGACGTAATTATCAATAAAATGGTAGACTCTCTTATTTAATTAGTAAGAGTATTAAGATATATGTTTGTCTGCTTTAAATTAAAAATGCCACATTATATATGTCAAATGCTTCAAGATTTTCATAATATGTCATGGAAAAATTAACATGTAAGCATTTATAGTTTCATCACTTGATTTTCTATTAGGTTCTTACAGCATATTTTATCATATCCTTATAGATTAATTTTTTCATATGTCATTTACCATAATCACATGTACGTTTGCAACAAATTAACAAGATAGTTTTTTTTTTTTAATCACATTGATGAAACTAAAAATTTACAGTCTAGATACGTCCATGAGATGTGTACAACATAATGTTTGGCAGAAAATGAGTGAGGAAAGGACTATGAATAATTGAATATAATGGAAGGTTATCTTTTATGAAATGATAATGGGATAGTACTTTAGAGAAGTTTATTAGAGAGAGAGAGAGAGCAACAGTAAAATGATTGGTAGATATTTTACATTTTACATGCTTCTCCTACCTTAGCATGTCGGCCAACAAATTAAAGAGAGACATAAACATAAGGGATAAATACATCTCACTTCTTCCTCCTACTTCTGCCTAACCTGGCCTACTTCTAAGTCCCACCACTTCACAAACATCAAAAGCATCTTCTAATATTACTTAAGTTATCTTCCTTTGATTTCTTGTTTGCATTTTCAGTAGTTTTTGTTTTACATTAATTTAACTACTCTTGATTGTATACAAATAAAAGTTCTTCTGGTATTGAGGCATTGACAGTAGGAACTAGTTAAAGGGTTTACTTTGATCATAAATGGAAAACATTAATAGGTTAAATACCAATTTTGCCACGGAGTATTGACTAGGGAGTATTCAAGACCGAAAGCTTTTTTGGTATCATTTTTACTCCGGAAGTTTAAAAACATAGCAATCTTGTCCATCGGTTGATCTTGATCGTTCGATTGTTGCTTTTCTTTGTAAATTTCTAGGACAAATTTGCTCTTAAAAAAACTTTTGGGGCATATTTCATCTTTTTTGTAAACTTCCGGGGTAAAAATAATACTAAAAAAATCTTTCGGATGTTGAATGTTCCCTAGCCAATACTTCTAAGGAAAAAATGGTATTTAACCCAACGTCAATCTCCCAAATTTTAACTTTTTTCTCTAAACAATTTCTATTGATTACACACATTAAGTGGGTTTTTATCAATGGGTAGTTTTAATGCAAATGATTAAATAGGGTTTTGAGAGAAACTAACACTAACTTTCTTACAAATAATAACTTTAATAATTTCTCAATTCACATTGATCCCTCCTATAAAAAAATTAAAAACTAAAAAACATATTTCATCACATCGTTAAATTAATTTCAGAATATAAATAAGGAAATGTTTTGCTTTTTGTTTTTTGGTGAAATAAAAACAAAGTCTTTTATTTTTTAAAGATAAGTAAATAATGTACCACATCCACATGGTTCTTTTTTTAAGTTAAATTTGGAAGAAGAAAAATTTGTCCTTATTAGAAGTTTATCTGGAGAGTAATTAATGATAGTGTAACCATTTTGCTACTATTAATTAGTGTAATGAAAAATAAATTAATTCATGTTGGAGGGAAAGAAAGATGAGAGAGAGGGCTGACTGATAATACAATTCATAAATAAGGGTAAAATTGTGTAAAATGCATCAATTTAGGACATTAACGAGTTAATTGAGAATTAGGTAAATTAGACATAAAAAGGACCAGAGTAATATAAGTTTTGTAAAATTTATAACAAGTCAAATAATTTACGATTATCATAATTTTTTTCCCCAAATCCATGTGTCATGCACATAGGTTTACTTAATTAGATTCTTAAAATTTAATTTTAAAAATATAAAATAAAACAGAAGTTGTCCTCCTGAGAAAAATGTAATTGATCTTAATTGCATGAAATTTTGATTTCCTTTGAGACTACCCTATATTGAAAGTTGCTATATAATTACTTCTTCTTCTTCTTTTTTGCCCGAAGCTATATAATTACTTCAAAACATGGCAATGACATGGAATTATCATTGTACGCTAATGTTCATACTCTTCTCAGTCCAGCTTTTAAGTGCTCCAACACCGAAGGGTCGATGTCATTTTGATGTCAACACACACACACACAAACTGATAGTCATAGGTTTATGCAGGTGTAATATTGCAAGTAGTGTGTGCGTGTGTGTGTAAATTAGTTGATAGAGAGGAAACAATAACCAAGGGACACACACAAGTGTGCGCACACGCACACACACATATATTGTTGGGGATTGGATTGGCACACAATTCAGGAAATATGAACATATATATTGACAAAAAAGACTCGCAGATTAAAACATGGATAATGACCATGGTTCGTGAAATCGGACCGGACCGGCCGGTTCAGACCGGGAACTGGCCAACCGGCCGTGAAACCGGTCCGGTTTGGTGCAAAACCGGTCTAACCCGGTCTGACCCGGTGAAACCGGTGTAAACCGGCCGGGTTACAGGGTCAACCCGGTTCCAGTATTTTTTAAATTTTTTATTTTTAAAGGCAATCTAATTTGAATATCTGAATATGTTACAAGTATTGAAGTATATGGTTATTTTACTACTGATCTAAAGTATTAAAATGATATATAGCACTCCCTCTGGTCCTTATTATAAGACATCAACTAACAAATTTCACAAACCAATAAAAGTAGTCAAAGTCAATAAAGTTGCCCTACACTTTAAGTAACTTCCAATTTTTTTATACCTCACCGGTCTAGCCCGGGTTAACTCCGGGCTGACTCCGGTCTGACCCACTAACCCTTAACCCAGTACCCCGACCGGTTCAGTCACCGGTCCGGGTTTCAGAACCTTGATAATGACAGAAAAAACACACACACACATACAGCTCCATTCATACAAATCCTATATTCAAAACTACATACATTAGTCAATAATCACTGATTAAATCGATTATCTTTTAGCAGTACTTCTACAAAGGTTGTTATTATAACTATATCATTGATCAGCTGTGCTATGAAGATTAAGGTAATGAAATTACTTTATTCATAGTCCATGAATAGTGTGATAACCGGTAAAATATTTTTATCGTAAAGTTATTATTGACTAGATGTTGTTGTTGTTATTTTTTTTTTAAAAAAAATTTAAAGCTTCCTTTTCCAAATCAGGAAGGTTATATTTGATAACTAGGGCAAGTAATTAGGAAGGTTATATTTGAGGATGAAGGACTAGGATTGATTGAAGTCTATTCTCACTAGCCTTTGCTAGGTTTTGCATGTACCCATATATTGTTCCAAAATGTAGGAAAAATTCTAGAAGTAATTTTTTTCCCCAAAATGTGCAACAACGTGACTCGATCACATGTTCCTATTTATAAATCAATTCTAACATATTTCATTTGATCCAAGAAAATGCTACTTAAACCTCATTAACAATAAAATTAACAACTTTTCAACTTTACTCATAGTTAATAGTAAACTTTTCTCAAAATACGTGGAACAGTCAGGATTGCCCCATATTTTAGACATAAATGAGCATCACAAGAGGCCAAAATATTTATGTAATAAATATTTTTTTCTCATATTTTTGGACCGAAATCACAAATATAAGAGGTTAATTGTAGCAGTATTGCCAAATTAAACCTGTTTGAGACAATTAATGAAGGGAGTGCTTTAAATTTTTTTTTTATAACTCGCAACTAACGTTTTTTTAAGATCCTATTATCAGGTATCTCAGCAACCAGCTAATTTGAATCAGAAGGAAGGTTTTGTGACTAGGGTGTCTTAGAGCTATAATTTCATTAGAGAGATTGGTTAAAGAATTGCTTTCAAAGCAGAAACAAAAGGTGCTCAGCTTCTATCAATGTTCTTCAATGCAACATCATCTCTTGTTTCATCCTACACTAAATGAACTGAACCTTACAAATGTTCACTTCTTAGAGAACGACATGTGAGCAAGATACTGTATATGTCGTATATAGAGATTGAGAGATTATATATATGAGTGTCGAGGGTGAGTCAGAATTTATAATATATATATATATATATATATATATATATATATATATATATATATATATATATATATATATATATATATGAAATTAAGTCACTTTCTTCAATTATTTTTTATTAACTCTCTCTCTCTTATTAATTTTAAATTGTTCTTATTGACTTATGCCTTCAAAGAATTCAAATTAATCACTAAAAGTTTATTTAGGGCCAGTTAAACATGGGGAAGTTGATAATTTATTTTCAGCTTAGTTTTTATGATAATATGAGTACATATTCTAAATATAGATCATCAAAATAAGTCAAAACATATTTTTTTTCCCAACACATCCCTCATGTTTTTCTTAAAGCCTCTCATACTCCCAACAACTTCATCATGTTTAATTTAATTAGAATATTTTTTATAATGTTAAGCAAATTGAACTTAATTAATAGGACTTATGTAACTTGAAGTCCCCTTTTAATTACTTCTTATCCATTTTCTTCAACTTAAAATACTATGGGATTGAAATTTAAGTACAAATGTAGTAACCTAAAATTTCAGGTGTCTCTGCAACAAAAAGAAAATTTAGGTGTCTCTCCCACACTTATAAGTCCCTCCATTTTCCTAATTCACACACACACCACACACATTATATATATGGGTTTATCGTTTGTCATGTCACTTGACATAAGGTTATGTCAAGTGACCCCAAAACTACGTCGTTTTGAGAGTTTATTAATTTCTCTAACCTCAAAACGACGTCATTTTGGGAGTTAGGGCAATTAATGAAGGATATTTTGGTATTTTTGTTTTTGTATTTATTACATGAATTTTACCAAAACACCCTTCATTAATTCCCTTAACTCCAAAACGACGTCGTTTTGAGAGTTTGGGGAATTAATGAACTCCCAAAATGACGTAGTTTTGGGGTGACTTGACATAACCATATGTCAAGTATAACCATATGTCAAGTGACATGACAAACGATAAACCCTATATATATATATATATATATATATATATATATATATATATATTAAATAGAGATAATACATGTATGATGGAATATTAATAAATACTGATGAAAGTGACTATTCTTTAATCATTTTTTTTTATTAAAAAAATATTTAAGTAGGACATTGAGGGTTTGATTTTCAATGAGAAATAATTAGTAACATCAAGGTTAATTAGAGTCAATCCAAGAAAGTGGTTATAATTAGATTTGTGAACAGGAAGAGAAGAAGAATAATAATAATGTTGTCTAGTTGAATGGAGGAAATATTATTGCCGACTAAGATCGTAATCAAGAGATGGAGGTGGCAACATGAATAACATAATTTTGTGGTTGGAAAAGTTATAAGCAAAGTGGCTCATTACTATCCTATATATTTTTATTTATTATATTTTATTATAAGTGATGTGTTTTTCGTTCTTATGCAAGATTTAATAATTGAGTGATTATCTGACTCTTACGGGCCTTCCTTTTACCCTGGGTCCCACGAAAATTCACCCCTAGCAAATCACTTTAACATCACCTTGATTCTCAATCCTAATTATTAAATTGATTGTTCATTGCCTTCTCATTCTTCTCATCCTTTGAATTTTGTTTTTTTGGGTAAAAAATTGGACTCAAACGCCAATTACTTCATTATCACGAACCAGAATCTAATCGTGGGTAAATAACTCTTACAATATCCCTACAATTACTTGATAATAATACTTCAATTCTAACCAGGTGGACTCCACGGATGTCGTCGACCTGGTTCAACGTCCTGCTAATGATACGCATAAAGACCGTGGATTGATTGAAGAACTTCGAGCTGTCATTAACCGCGATCGAGTGGGATGTGGAGATCAGAAGTATCAGTCGCTGGGCGAACACTGCTACGGATCATCTTGCTAAGATGAGTCTCTCTTGTATGCCTAGGTTTCAAGTCTGCTCTTGTCCTGATACAGTGTTAGCAAGGATTCTAGAACATGATAAGGGATAGTCTAATGTAAGGTTGCTCAAAGGTATTAAAAAAAAAAAAATACTTCAATTCTAACCATATGAGTTGGTAAAAAGTTTTTACTTTTTCTAGATGGCATATCTTGATTCACTTTATCTTTGAAATTTGTAGAGTAAATTTTTTTTTTTTTTTTTGAAACTGTCCATATTAATTATACATATTAATTATACAAAGTGAAATTTATGAATGGAGGTAGTTTTAATGTAAATGATTAAAATGAGTATTTTAGAAAAATTGATATACATTATTTTACAAATAATTAAATTAAATTTATTTATATTTATAATTTAGTTATCTAACTTATATTTTTAAAATTTAAATTCAACCATTATTCAGAGCTATATTAGGACTAACTATACTCCTGCTTGATTTCTATATATGCAGTTTTGAAGCATCAATTTTGTTTAATTTTTTTATTATATAGCAAAATTCTTGTATTGCATATGAAACTGTTGGAGGAAAACAAATTAAAAATGCCATTGAATGGAAGATTACTATTAAATTAAATATATGAGAATGAATTGATATTGATAATTATGAAGGGTACATTATATATACATATAGGGACCCTCCAAGAGGGGTGACCCACCAGTTCAATTGGTCGATGACCAAACTCATACTCATGTTTGCCACGTGGATTGCTGCAGGTGCATGATATCAGCATGAAGTGTATTGCATCATGTCCCCACACTCCCAATTTTCTTACATTTTTTTTACAAAAACAAAAAATAGTTTTAATACACAAAGTGAGATTAAATTAATAATAAAAATATTTAATAACAAAAAAACTATTACTTACTATATGATAACAATACAATTAATTTTATAATAACTATAACCATATAATAAATAATCTATATCACTTCTTGCATGCCATAAAAATATAACGATATTTCAAAATATATATTTAAGAAGTTTAATTTTTTTTTTATTTAATCAAGGTATAATCTTTTTGGATTGTTGAGGGACGTGGTTGCTTACCGCTTTAACCAACATCTTGTTGGTAAAAGCTTAACTTTTTGGATAGGTGTTAGATTTATAATTTTTTAATTAATTTAAATGTTAAATGAAAATGACAAAAAGTAAATATTAAAATTATAAATTTTACTATAAGAATTTAAGATATTAAATTAAGAATCCATAAATATAAATATTATAATATTTAATAAAAATCCTATTCATTATCAAATATAGATGACATTCTAAAAATTCAACTCTCTTGATAATTTACAGTAAATATTTCTTTTTTTGCAAGAAGTATAGTATATATATATAGAGAGAGAGATATATATAGCCATCTTAGTTTTCTCAAAGTTTAAGAATATATGTAACAAAACATTACTTAATTATCTTATCAAAAAAAAAAAAACATTACTTAATTAATTAGTCCAAAAGCCTAGACAAGATCTAAGAATGTCTTCCCCCAATAGCCAATATGTCAAAAACAATAAAAAGGGAGAGGACCAAACTGATTATTATAAACACATATACTATTCATATATAATTAACTTATCACTAATAGTTAGTCAAATTTTCTTGAAGAAAATTTCTCAAATAACATATATATTACTGGTCAGGTTTTTAATATAAAACATATTTATTTAATTTGATTAGATTAAAAAAGTTGGTTAAGTTAGTTAATATGACATGTATTGTCTAAAACTAGTCACTTTCCTTTATATCTCATTCTTTCTCATCCTTAATTATTATTGAAGGAGTATCAATTTAGGTAAATTAGGAAAAGATTGATAAATATAAAAAATTTATCTTATATTTAGGACCAAAATTAATCCTCAAATATGACTTATAGTCCCCATACTAAGGAGCTAGAGGGAGTACAAGTGAAGGAAGAAAAAAAATTAAACTAGTATTCTAGTAAAAGAATGGGGTGCCACACTTTCTCCCACCAGCCTCCCTCCAACACACTTTAGGATTAGGAGATCCGTTTTCTTGCTTTTTTTGTTGCGATTATATATCAATCCCTCTCTCTCTATATATACACAGACTCACACTCACATCTGTCTCTTTCTCTCTCTGTATATACATATATCACGTTCCGTTATATATATCAGCCGCCTGAACCCCTCTTGCTTCCTAGCTACCTTCCTCCTTGCTTCCTAAAATGCGTCTCTGATATATGTACGTTATATATATCAGATTCAACAGCACCTTCACTTTCACGCCATCTCTCTCTCTCTCTCTCTGATTTCTCTCTTCTATAAATTCAAACCTTATATTCCTTCCCATCCATCATCGGTCGATCTTCGATTATTCCTCTCTCTCTCACACAAACTCTCTCTGATATCACTATTCTCACTATCACTCTTCCTCTTCCTCTTCAGCATCTTCTTCTTCTTTCAAGTTAATTAAGCGTCTTCTTTATATATATAAATATGGGAGATTCAGAGCATCAGAGGAATGTGAATCTTCCTCCTGGGTTTCGCTTCTATCCTTCGGATGAAGAGCTGGTTGTTCACTTCCTTCAGAGAAAAGCTTCCCTCTTGCCTTGCCACCCAGATGTCATCCCTGATCTTGATCTCTTCCCCTACGATCCTTGGGACCTTCATGGTATCTATATATATCTTTATATAATATTCTATTTTTTCAGGAGAGTTCTCACTTTCATCCAAAGCTTTTTTTTTTTTGGTGATATTATTATCTGTTATCTAGTTCTAGATGTGGGGTCTGTGACTGTCTCTCCCAACACAAGTATCTCTTTTGAGATTTGAATTCGAGCTAAAGGGATCTTGTGGGGTCTTACACTTCTAAACCAACTCTATATTGATTGATGATTTGGATGTTATAAGAATGCAAACTAATAACAGCCAAGCTTTGGCTTTGTATATGAGTAAGGGACTAAATTGAAAGAGATAATGTGGAGGAGGGGTCAAGTTGTAAATATTTTATTTTGACGGGGGAAGTAGAAATAGAGAAATGAAGTAAAAAGGGTATTATTACATATTGAGGGTGTTTGATGATTATTATTATTTTCGCAGGTAAGGCTTTGGGAGAAGGGAATCAATGGTACTACTTCAGCAGAAGAACACAGAATAGAGTGACTCATAATGGGTATTGGAAAGCAATGGGAACGGAAGAGCCAATAGTTACAAGCTCAAATGGTAAAATTGTTGGAGTCAAGAAATATTTCATCTTCTTCATGGGAGAATCTCCTTCTGGTATCAAAACCAATTGGGTAATGCAAGAGTATCGTCTCTCAGATTCTTCTTCTTCCTCTTCCTCTTCTTCTTCTAGCAGATCATCCAAGAGAAAATCCAAAACAGTAAGTAAAAGTCATCAAGTTTCTGATAGTATATATCAAATTAAATGGTTAATAATTGAACTCTTCTCTTGTTCTGATATATGTAACTGTTGTCTTTATTTTTGTTTTGGAATATTTCAGGATTACTGTAAATGGGTGATTTGTCGAGTTTACGAGCGTGACGACGATGATGATGATGGAGGAACTGAGCTCTCATGTTTGGATGAAGTTTTCTTGTCACTGGATGATCTTGATGAAATCAGCCTTCCCAATTAGCATGCTTTACCTGCATTGTCCAAATGCATCATAATTTGAGAGAGAAGCAGGCGAAAAAAATCATATAGAGTAGCTGATAGTTTGTTCCCAACTTAATTGTAAGAGTTACTTCAGTTACTAGACACTTGATATTCATGACCCAACTTTGTTTACTCTTCCATCTAATTGTTCTTATCACAATATATATATATACGTATAGTTTTTTTTTTCCCCGCAATCTTTCACTCAAGGGAAGGAACTTCATGCGCCCATCATACCTATAGAGGGTTAAATTCGTAACCTCAAACTTAAAAAAGACAAAGAAGTGTTTGGTGTCATTAAACCAGAAGGTCCCATATGTGTATATATAGTTGGCAAATATATATATATATATATAGAGAGAGAGAGAGAGAGAGGCATTGTAATGAGTGAAGGGTGTAATAGGTGAATTTGAAGTGGGGCACTAAGTGTGAAATCTATGGACAAAAGAGCAATTGTGCAGAGTGACGTGATGGCTATTGAAAGATCCCACATTGAGGTTTCTTGGAAATTTCAACCTCTTTTTTCATTTGTTCGTAGATATATATATACATATACACACACATCAGTACATCACCAAGTGGGATGCACAGACACTAACACACACATATATGAGAGAAAGTAATGCAACCATAAAGGATCATTATATTGCGGCTCATCCTTCATCATTATCATCAGCGCAGCAGCATTTTCATTTCTCGTACTGTTACATGAAACTTTTATTCAATTGGATCAGTACAATGAAACGGATAGTACTATGAAAATCAATTATATTCTATCACAATACATACATACATATACACATATAATTACAAAAAACTGCCGCAATTTGATAACTATACGTTATATTCACATTCGATTTTTTTAAAACTAGGATATTTGATATTATCTGCTGGTTAGATTTGAATATTATCGGTTTTAAATAAGGGTAGCTCTGCCTGATACATTTTTTGCATTCACGTGATTCAAACTCAATATCTACTTGTAGATCAATTCATGTTGGTATATTTGTATTCAAATTTTTTAATTTTATTTAGGGCAAGTTTTGTTTAATTTTTCTTTAAAATGATTTTATTTTTTAGGCTAAATATGATTAAGTTGTTGGGAATACGAGGGAGTAATCAGAAGAATTTTTTTTTGGTCGAAGTAATAAGAAGAATTTCAGCTAAACAAATCAGGGATATGTGTTGGAAATTAAAACCTTACTTTGATAAGCTAAATACATAATAATAATAAAATAGATTATTGTGTTAATGCATTGTTTGGTTTTTATATTTTTTATTTTATTTTAGTATTAATCCATATAATTTTTTATCCCTTAAGTTTTCTTTTATCTAACACTTCTGTTAGTCCATATATTTTAATATAAAAAAAAAAAAAAAAAAAAAAATTGGATCATTTTGTCTCTTAATGATAGACTAAAACATGTGGTTTGAAAATATAGGGACCAAAATCAAAATGATGATAAACTATAAAGACTAAACATTGATTAACCTAGACTTTTTTCCAACAAAACTTTTATGATTAGTTTAATGTTTTCCCAGACAATTGAGTGTTATACTTAAAAAAAATAAATTTTTATTTAATTTTATCTCTCCTTTATATTGAGTCCCCCATCAACTATTGCATCAAAAATAAAGATCCTACTACTATTATTGTACTTATGACTCTTATTGTAATAATGTATTCTTTTCATTAATTGCATCAAATCTAAATTAAATAACCCTTTTATGACTTAATAATAATGATGCTTCTTTTATACACACACCCATGTTTGATAAGGTCTAATAACATTTCAGCATCTCGCTCTCACTCTTAATATTGTTTATTTTAGGGTCCATTACTCCTCATGGTTTTAAATGTGTTGAGAGGGAATGGTACACACACTCCTATGATAAAGTCTAATAACATTTCAGTATCTCGCTCTTAATATTGTTTATTTTAGGGTCCATTACGTACCCATTTACCCCTCATGGTTTTAAATGTGTTGAGAGGGGATGGTATACACACCCTCGATAAGGTCTAATAATATTTCAGCATCTCGCTCTCGCTCTTAATATTGTTTATTTTAGGGTTCATTACCCCTCATGGTTTTAAATGTGTTGAGAGGGGATGGTATATTTAGACCCTTATAAAGCGTTTTTTGTTCTCATTCTTAGCTAGTGTGGGACTGCACACCTTTAGTTTTATTTATAAAGCATTTTTAACATGTTCCACCAGAATCAACAAAACCTTAATCTCATAGCTCTGCCTTAAATGTTAATAACTTTTCAATCTTACCCCTACTTATTAATATGCACTTTAATGAGAAATTAAAGAAAATAATAGTCTACGTAACAATAAATTAGGATAAAATTGTACATCCATATACGAAAACTTATTAAGGTGACTTATAATTAGGACAACAAAATACTATATCTCTACCTTATAAATAGAACTGAGTATTACTTAGTATTGCACGGTTTATCTTAATTAACACACAAATAGGATCTTAAAATTGGTTTTTATACTTGAGTGGGTTTATTTAATTTCTTGAAGAAAGACATAGATCTAGAGAGGGGGGAAAACTTGAGGAGGAAGTAGAAGAGGATGATTCATGAAGCATGGCTAATTAATTTGTATAGTTTCAAAGCATATATTGTGATCTCACGTGGAGGCATATATTGTGGATATATATATATATAAAAAAAAGAAATATATAAGTTTATTAATTATAAATAAGTTCATGGAAACATGAAGAGGAGATTGTGGAGCCCATTGAGCACATTGAAGGTGAAAGCTTTGAAACTGAGCATATTGTTGTGGCAATAACTCTACTAGCCTTTATAGCTTTTGCCTATTGCTTTGATGGCTGTATTTGGTACTTGTCTTCTTTCACAATATATATATATATATATATATATATATCCTCTCCCTCTATTTTTCTTAGTTTTATTTTTTTAAAATGATTTTTTTGGCTCACATATCATTTATAAATTGGTGGCTGCTTAGGGAAGCATCGAGTCATGTGTGATGCAAGCATATATATATTGGCATGCTTTAGAAGCATCATCACAAGCACTATATATTATATTTTTTTAAATATTTATATGCTTATGTTTGTCACAAACTAGTAAATATCCATAGGATGGTATTCATGTATATCCACTTGGAACAGACAAGATAATTACCAAGCAATTAGTTTGTAATTAAATTTAGGACAAAATTATGTTCCTTTTTTAAAGCTTTTGATTAATGGGGGTGAACCATATATGATGGATTCCAAGTTAGAAGATTCCAAAAAATGGGGTTAATTATTAGGGATGATGATTTAATTAAAATTATTTAAATATCATCAATTTAATTATATGTGCATTTTAATTTTTGGTCGTGTAACTTTTTAACTTTTTTTGATATTTGTAACTTTTTAACATGATTTGACACCATTGTTAATGATTCTCAGATATTTTGGCCACACTATATGAAATCACATTATTTTGAAGTTACTTTTAGTTCTACAACTTTAATGTATTTAATCATGCACTTGGGCCACTTAGTACTTTCAGTTAACTTTAATTAAGAAAAAACTAATTCATTTTTTAAACTTCAAAATAATGAAAGCTGATATCTATAATCTCCATACAACATACATTTCCATACACACTCCTAGTTCTCACAAAAAAAAAAAATAAATAAATATACTTCTTTCATCATAAATATATATGGGTTAGTTAGATTGTTTACTTTAATTTTAATGTAAGAGCTCAATCTATTTTGTCTTCTAAATTTATAATTTTTTTTCTTAAAAACTACACCTATTGTTTGCACATATTAAAAAAAATCAATAAATAAATAGAACGGTTTTAATACAAATGATTTAAAATGGTATTTTAGGAAAATCAGCACATATTTATTAAAAATAACTAAATAAATTAAATTTTTACAAATTATTTATCTAACTCTTATGTTAAAAACCAGAGAGATTAATAAATATCAATAGAAGTCAGTCCAATTAGCAAATATGTTACTCATGCCTTAAAAGGGTATGATCAAATCCTACTACTTGTGTAAGGATCTTGTTTGTGGATAATCTTTAAGCACCCTGAGTTATAAGATTTGTTTTGATCCAATGAGCTCTCAAGATCTAATCTACCTATATTTTTATAAGGGATAAGTATCATTTTTTCTTTAAAAGTTTTGGCTCAGAAGCACTAGACATGCGGAAGTTTTTTTTAGAGCAAAATTGCGGCGAAGTTAAAAACGTAGCAAACTTGTCCTTCTGTTTAATCTTAACCGTTAAAATGTTGCTCCAATTTGTAAACTTCGAGGGCCAAAATTGCTCCTTAAAAAAACTTTTGGGGCAAAAATTGCTCCTTTCTGTTAACTTCTGAGGCAATTTTGATTCCAAAAAAACTTCCAGTGCCAGTGTTCTGAGCCAAAATTTCTAGGGCAAAAATGATACTTATCCCTTTTTATAATTAAAAAAATATAATAAATAGAACTAAAAATATACGGTCCTAATAAGCAAACATTTTCTTTTTAGAGTTGAGATGAAAATAGAGAGAAATGAAATTTAAAGGTTATCATAAGTATATATAGAGTACATAAATGGAATGGTATTAGCTTTTGAGGAAGACCAATGGGAACAATACATGTGTTGAGATTGAGCACATTGTATTCCTTCATGTTCACATTTTGGATAATTACAATCACAAACTCATCACAAAGAATATAATGTATGTGAAGTGTAACCTTGTGTTTGAAGTCATAGATTCACAACTATACAAGTAAAAATTCAATTATGAACCACCTTTTTTATTAATCTCAAGTCACATGGCTCCTTTCAACCGATGTAGGTTTCATGATAAACACAATTTAATAGTCAACATGTTGACATGTTTTTGCTTATTGGACAAGATTATTAATTGATATATTTAAAATAAAATCATTATTTTCATGAATAAGCATATTTATTTTAGTCATGAAAAAATATGTTAAATGTCAATGCTCAAGCAAAATGTCAGTTCAATTGGTCTTGTAGATTTGAACTAAATTTTCTCAAATTTGTGTATGAATTCAACCTCTTTCAATCAACAACCATTGGTCAAATAAGTTGGGTAACTAGAAATCAGAAAACCAAAGAGATAATTTGAATATCTATTCTATGTTGAAAAGACTAAAATAATAATTAATATCTAACATGGAGTTCTCTTAAAAAAAATAGAGGAAGACTAAAGAAAACACTAAATAAAGCTACTGAGCGAGATCTAGTTAACAATCTATTTAAAAATTTGATTGTTGATAGAGTATAATGGCACCGTGTGTTTAATGTAGTCAACCCCATTTGATAGGATAGATTTTATTGTCATTGTTGTAGCCAATGGTGGTTGAATCTAGAGAAAATGATACAATTAGAGAGTTATTTTCAATTGAGCTCAATAATGCTAAAATCTAACATGTTACTATCAAATTCTGCATAATATATAAAAATTGGTACCAACAGGGTTGACACAAGTAGTAAACGGCTTGTATTGCTTAAGCAAAGTCTCGAGTTCGAGCCTTATAAATACAGAAAAACCCCGTTGGGAGACTCTCCCACCATAGCCAGGTGCACAACGTGGATTGGATCCGGATTAGTCAGAGCTCTGGATGCTGAATGAGCAACCAATATATATATATATATATATATATATATATATATATATATATATATATATATATAAACACACACACACACACATATATAATTGGTACTTCTATTTAAAACCTCTTTTTTTATTGAACCTTAGAATAGAATCCAACATACCTGAAACTTAGTACTCAGTGATTTTTCCTTAAAAAAAACAGAGAAAGAGAGAAAAGAAACGGGGTTTTGTCCTTATGCATGGAAGTGGATCTTGATTGGCCAAAGAGAAAAATGTTGGTCTGGGAGACTTCACCACTTTAAAGTGAGTGTGTGTGTGTGTGTTTATAATAATAGTATTTCATTGCTTAATCAGCTCGTAACCACTGAGCTTCCTAATCATCTCACTCGTGCTCCTCTTCGTTATTAACACACCACATGCGCCTTAACATAATAAAGAGAGAGATAGAGATGGACAAAGAGACTCTCTCTCTCACTCACAGAGAGAGAGAGAGAGAGAGAGAGAGAGAAGTGCATGCATGTGTTCTTCAGTGGCAACTTCAAAGCCACCAACAACATCATTACCAAAAATACATTATTAGACCCTGTCCCTCTCAATCCCACATAATTAAATCTCATTACTACAGACCAAGTTTCCAACCTCACTTTTATGTATACATATGTCATTCACATATCACACCCTTCAAAAATTGAGAAAACTGGATCAAGATAGAATTTTAACCTTCAACAAAAGCTTTACAAATGACTGCACAATTAGAACTTTTAAGAGAATTTCTCTACGTTACCTGCTATTATTGATGGATTCCTCTATCAGAAATACCCAAAAAAAGAAAGAAAAGTGTCTAGCTGCTATCCATAATCCATGATAGTAACAGAAACTTTGTGTGCTTCTTGTTTGGACATGGCAAAGCTGAAAATGCCAAATCAAATTGGAAGCTATAATGATTACACAAGTCATGAAAACCATTTTCCCAATGGTCCTAGTGTTTTTTTTTTTTTTCCTCTCAACTTGCTCACAAAGCTTTGGGTTGTCTGAAACAAAATTAAGTGTAAATAAAGACATAAGGGCAGGCAGGTGTTTGACATGTACACATCCCAACCCCTCTTGACATTCCTTGGCTTGCTTGTTTTCTAGGTATGATGATGGCTTTTTTATTTTCCCTAAAAAAAGCATTCGCTAAAAGTTGCAACTAGCAGGCATGATTGTGAGGCCAATAACTATGTAGCTTTTGAGTGAAGTTAATTTATGCTAAAAACCATTGATTCAACTATCCATGCAACCATCAATAAGTCAACAGAAAAGTTCAAAATAAGTCAACCCCACTCCAAAAGATTCACCCAAATAGCAAAAGGGTTTGTCAGATGAAAGTGATGAGTAATTAAATATACCCAAGGAAGAGACAACTTGCCTCACAAGTGATGTAGTCCAGACAAATACAAAACAATCAACTAGAGAGGACAAGATACTCTTGTGCTCTGAGCCATAAGGATTTAATAAAACTGAGGGCCACACACACTCACATGTATGTATGTATGGATGCATGCATGCATGGATGGGTGCATGCAGCATGCATGCATGCATGCATGCATGTATGTATAACGTTGATGAACTCTACTTCACCATAAGGAGAATGCTTCCCCAAGAAATAGTTATTGAAATGAAATAAATCGGCTCACATGATTATTTCATAGAACAGCTCATGCTACTTAATATGGGACAATCCATCCCATACAACCTTGATTTTCATCAGCTAGCTGCCCTTAGAAGGGCAACATACCTTTGAGCTACACTATGCAACAATTTATTCCTTTTCTTCACAAATAATCCTTTTAAACCAACCACTAGTACTAATATCAATTAATGGCTCTTTCAACAGAGTGAAAACCCCTCTCAAAAGCTAGTTATTAATGTAGGAGAATCAATCTACTTAAGTAATCCTTCCATCCCTATTTATAAGTTTCAAATTTCTATTTGTTTTGTTCCTAAATGTAAGTCACAGTTCAGAATTTTAGACCTAGTTAATAAGTTTTGTAGCAAATTACAAATACCAAGGGATGCACTTGAGACCCATATTTAGGGACGGAGGGAGTAACTCCTAAAACATCACATATTATTCAATATGGGTCTATGCATTCCATATAGCTGACCCATTGAACAACTAATGTGCAAAGAATACCATTGGGTGCGCCAGTGAGGAGGATCGGCCGAGTAGAGTGCCCTTAAAAGAGGCAAAGGAAGACCGAAGCAAACAACCAATGAGGTTATAGAGCATAATCTTTTGGTTAATAATCTATCCTAAGATCTGGTTTTTGATAGAGTACAATGTCGTGTGATCCACATAGCCGACCCCACCTAGTGGGATAAAGCTTTGTTGTTGTTGATAAGAACAACAGATTTTTGTTTTGCTTTGTGTGTGTGTGTGTGTGTCTTTTCCCATATCATCCATAATACTTCAACATCCTATACACTGTAGTTGTTGTATACGATGTTATGTTATACATCTTAGTGGGATAAAGGTTGTTGCTGTTATTCTATGCTATGTTTGTATAACATTTGAGGAGAAAATAAAAGGGTCAATTTAGATATTCTTCCAAAGCACAGAATGTAGACTAGTGAATGATGTAAGGGTGACTACATACCTCAACTATTTTCTTTTTTGGCCAAACATTACTCAACTAATAAAATACTCTAGAATCCAATCACTTTCGTGTTGAAATACAATTTATTCCTCCTTAGAAGAGTAGATTGCTATAATAAAAAGACATGGAAAACCAAACATTTAAATATTTCTCATGTAAACATCAATTGTTGTATGAGGGTATTAAAAAAAGAAGTGTCCTCTCAAAAAAACAAACCTTGAGGAAAAAAATCCGAGTTCTAAATTCAAATCCCCCCAACTTAAAGGGCCTTTTATACATAATAAAAAGAAAAAATCTCGTCAACTAAGACAACTCTTATTCTTTTTCTCTCACTTTCTTTGCCCCTCACAATTTTAGGACAAGGTTAGTTACAACAAGGGTCCTAATTTGCAGCTTGGTTCAGTTAAGCCACAAAGAACTAGTTTCAGCTTTTGTCTACTAATGCAACTACTACTCCCCAGAGAGGAAAAAACAGAGGGCATGATGTAGCAATCAGGTCAAACTAGCAGCAAGACGATCAACGGCATAGAAATAACTTCCTACAATTAAGAATGATGCAAACCCAGAGCGAGCAATCCGCAACCAAATGCCACGAGACAAGACATTCCTATCAGAAGGATGGATCCCGGTATATCTCTCAAACCTGTTTCCTGGTAGTCTCCATTTGAGTAGCTTTCTCTCCATTGAGACATACTGGAACCACAAAATTTGCAGAGCTTTGGTTATGAACTATCAGATTAAAGGAAAAAAAAAATACTATTAATTTAAATCAGTTTAATGTTTACTTAAATTTAATTTCACCAAATTACAAGTTATACGAACAAGAGTTACAAAGCTCCAAGTATTTGATCTTACAGGCCCAAAAAATCCATAAGGAATATAAGATTGGTTGGCAACATGCATAAAGTTACTGTTGTATAGAATTTGTGAAATAATATTCACTACTAAGGCATGGTGTTAGGGACTAACAAATAGCACCCAAATATACTGCTAATCTGATATATTCCTCTGAAATAAGATACACAAATCTGTTGGAAGCCAAGAAAACTCCCTAACAGCCAAGAATCAGGTCGTCCCTGGTTCTCCACTCCTCTTCCTCTCACAAAATATTCGATGCCCTTTTCCTCAAGCTCCTAACAGCTAATATAGTAAAAGAGAACAACTTTCACAAAACCCAACAGCCACCCTAACACTTTAGCTAATATCCTAGTATTACATCAAAATGGAAAGTCAACCTGGTATCCTAAAAAGCATGTTGGTCCTTTGCTGATCCTATTTTTGTCTTCCTAGATTCCTAGCATAGGTCTAGTCGCTGAACAGGGTCCTTTCATCACCTTCCCCTAAAAGCTTCACCTTGTCCTCAAGGTGAAAGTTTGGGAACTGTGTAACGATTTTCCCCTTTTGCTTTCATTGTACCATGGCTTTCGATTCCAGCCAGAGAGTGTAACGAAAGTTCCGTTCTGGTTGCCTCATCTTCCGTGTCAAGATAGTCTTCCACCCCATTCTCTTCTTCGTCCGTCTTCGGTCCGCCATGGTTGGTCTCGACGTCTATAAGAAACACTTGCAGATGCTTCTCTTTGCATGTGTGGGTAGGGCTATATTTCTCTCCACATTTGAAACGAGTCCTAATTCCCGCCGGCGAGCCATTTCGAATCAGGTAGTCGTCGGCTCCATCCATCTTTGCGCGAGGAAGATGCCATTGTCGACGTGCTGTTCGATTTTGACTCTAGCGTTTGCGGGTCAAATTTCGACCCGTGGGTGATCGAAGTTGGGACGGGTATGGACCGGGTCGGATCCGGTTTGTGGGTGACCCGTGAATACAATGACTGGGTCGGGTATCTCTTCAATCCTGGATTTAACACCGCTGCATTTGTTCGGTTTCCCTTTTCAGATTCTAGGAGTCGATTTCGACCATCTACCCGTAACGCCATCTTGATTAATCCCTCTAGGTCACCCTCATCAGCGATTTCTAACTCAGCCTGAACCTCTATCTTTAAACCATAAAGGAAAGCTCCCATGAGACATTCTTCCGGTGCGTCACTCAGCGAGAAGGACAGTTTTTCGAACTCCTCAACATATTCCAGAACCGAACTCTCCTGTCGATTGGCGAAGAGCACCTTGTACTCTCCACCCCTTTGGAACGTGTGAAACCGCTCCATCACTTTCTGCTTGAATTCTGGCCAGCTTTTGATCATTCCACGAGTCTCTTTCCACTGGTACCAGTGAAGGGCTTTTTGTTCGAGACATACTACCGCCGCTTCTAGCTTCTCTGCCTCTGGGATGCCATTAATGTGGAAGTAGCGTTCAACTCTGCAGAACCATCCAATGGGGTCGTCTCCTTCGAACACCGGTAACTCCAGCTTTCTAAATTCTGTCATCCCTCTTTTGGTTTTCTCATTAACGTTACTATCATTTTCTGCTTCTGAATGAGACTTCTCTTCATCTTGGTGGTCATTGTTTCCCTTGCTCGAACTCTGGTCCATTCTCTTCAGAATCTCCCTCATCAGTTTCATGCCCTCACTGAGCTCTGTCACTTGGCTTGAAAGGGCAGCAAGATCATCAACCTTCTTAGTCAGTTTGGTAACCGACTCCCTCAACTCTCTAATCTCGTCCGCCATTCTTTCCCAGGTCTACTGCTCTGATACCAATTGTTAGGGACTAACAAATAGCACCCAAATATACTGCTAATCTGATATATTCCTCTGAAATAAGATACACAAATCTGTTGGAAGCCAAGAAAACTCCCTAACAGCCAAGAATCAGGTCGTCCCTGGTTCTCCACTCCTCTTCCTCTCACAAAATATTCGATGCCCTTTTTCCTCAAGCTCCTAACAGCTAATATAGTAAAAGAGAACAACTTTCACAAAACCCAACAGCCACCCTAACACTTTAGCTAATATCCTAGTATTACATCAAAATGGAAAGTCAACCTGGTATCCTAAAAAGCATGTTGGTCCTTTGCTGATCCTATTTTTGTCTTCCTAGATTCCTAGCATAGGTCTAGTCGCTGAACAGGGTCCTTTCACATGGCATCCTTAACAATTGAGTGTATTAACTTCTAGACACCCCGTGATTATCCACTAGTTTGTATGCCTCCAAGTGAAGAAATGTTATGATTTGAATAATGTAATACTCCATCTAGTTCTTAATATAGGACTTATTTGGGGAGTTGATCTTGGTCCTAAATACAAGGCCTATTTTTAAATTTGTCAATCTTTTCCTAATTTACTCCTATTGATGTTCCCCAAAAAATAATCAAGTAGGAGAGGAAAGGAGTGAATTAAAGATGACTAGGGTGTTTTAGAAAAAACATATCATATTAACTAACTTAACTAATGTTCTTAATCTAATCAAATTACGTAAACAAGTCTTATATTAAAGACCGGAGGGAGTACTAACGAATATGACTCACTAAAATCAGAGTGTTCCCTCTCAACTTTCAAAGATTGACGAACAACAAATTACACCAATTGCAAGAACAGAAATGATCACCTCAGATGACAACAGGAATCCAATGGGATTGAACAAACTTTAAATTTTCGTCAGGTATTATATTAAAGACCAGAGGGAGTACTAACGAATATGACTTACTAAAATCAAAGTGTTCTCTCTCAACTTTCAAATATTGACGAACAACAAATTACACCAATTGCGAGAACAGAAATGATCACCTCAGATGACAACAGGAACCCAATGGGATTGAACAAACTTATAATTTTTGTTTTTTTTTAAAAAAAAAATCAAAATAGTTATGCACCTCAAGCCTGGTTATCTACCTTCACCTAAAACTCAAATCTGATTTCTTCCTTAAGAATTTGAAGTTGAAGCCTAAATATTAAGAGATAATGATTTTATGGTAGAAACTTCAAAACGTAATGAAGCTCAATCCATACTAGGCATTGGCAAGAAGCCCAAAGTTTGGGGGAAAAGAAGTAAAAAAAAAAAAGAATGACACCAATGTTCAGCTTTACTTGATTTGCAGCTTGGCCCCCATGGCTTTGTTTGGTGCAATGTGATCATAGACACAATTGTGAAACTCAAGATTTTCCTTTACAACCAACGACAAAGATGGAGCAGTATACTTTCATCAATTATCCAATTTTATTCTTAATATAAATGGTACAGAAATGGAAGTCCAGATTTGCAAAATGAAATACATGACAAAGACATATGGCACAAGTCAAAACTCGGGCTACAAAACAAGTGCAGAGGGGTTTATAATTTACTCAAACATTTATCCAGTTACGAAGGGGAAGCATCAAATGCACATCATATAGTCATGGCGAAGGTTTAGGAGCGTAAACTATCATTCTTTTTTCTTTTGCTTTAAAGCTAAATTTCATATAAATACATGAAAATCTCCAATCACCTCCTCCAATACCAAATGTATAACTCTATCCTAGAGATAGGTAGAACTTGAACTCAAAACAGTTGATGAAGTTGTAATATATACAAGAAAAAAGCAAAATTCATTGCTATAGTTCTTTTCCATCTTCTCTTCAGCTATTTACACTAACCAGACCACAGGTAATAAGGCTGTCTGGCAGTTACTGTACAGGACTATAGAGGGCATTTTTCCCTTGTAAAACATGATAGCTTAGGTCATCACCAACACACTGAACACAAGGAATATTACAGTCAACGGCCAAAAACATAACAGATAAAGCAAACAACTTACTCCCTCCAGTCCTAAATATAAGAAAAAATTGACTTTTTTGAAGAGATTAGAGAAACTGATTAAATTACTTTAAACTATTTATAGTTGTCATTTTTTCTTTAAACTATTTTGTCTAACTTATAAACTGATATATAATCTAAGGATATACAACAATGATATAATTAAGTACCTTATTTAGCTTCTTTAATCTTTTCTTTAATTAAGTACAAAAAAATCAACTCTATCTTATATTTAAGACCGGAAAGAGTATTAATTTTTCTGTCTTACACTACAGTAAATTAACAAGTCATGTAAGACTAAGGAAAAAGGTAAACCTTATACAACACTGCACTTGGTTTTTTAAAGTTGTAAACTTAGTAAATATGACTTTACCTTAGGTAGCACAGTACACTGTGATCTACATTGTGCAGTATCAAAAGTGTGAGAAGCTGCAGCAGCAATTGACGCTGAGAATCCAGCAGAAAGGCTCTCGGTTAAAGGAGACAATGTTCCAATTTCTTCATCTGACCTGAGTAAGCACACAAACTTACTTTAACAAAAAATACAATTAAACTTACTTGACATTAATCCATGGGCACTGCTAGATTACTTGATAAATATTCAAATACATCCAAGTATTCAAAAGCTACTAACCTCATTTGCAAATCAAAGTTAACAGTAATAAAGGTCACACGAAAAGTTCAATGAAACAAAGAAACCCGTGTCAGCTTGGATGGCTATGATTTTGATCGATAAATTTGCAAAAATTTTCATTAGCGGTGTTTCCAAATTGCCGACTAGGCAAGAGCTAGCCTAATTCATTGCAGAAGATACCCAGTTATGTCAAATACGAGTGTTTGCAACCATTCAGCCCATAAAAAGGTATGCTTGTGCCATAGGTATGATTTCTTAATAAAATTTATTTATGGATACAACAGTTATTCCTTAATTCATACAAATATACCTAGAATGCATGATGCCTACAAAGAAATACCAGATACAATTTAAAGTGTCAAACTTAAGTTAAGACAGCAGGAAGAATTCTGTTTTAAAATACTAAAAGGACAAGATTTCCATTTCATCAATGTCTAAAAGATGAACCTGGGTGGAGGATCCATTCCTGCAGCCTTCCAATCAAGCAGTGCTTGGTGCAAGAATTGCCAACTAGAAAAAAATACACCACCAAATACAGAATCTCGAACAACACCAGAACGAATTCCTCTCCATAACGTCCCCCATCCTTCCAAAGATATAATGTCTGAAGGCCTCCTCACATGGCAAACAGAGGGTAGCTTCCCAGATCCAGTCATTGACCATGGATATTCCAATAGAGCACCTGTTATGTTTGAACTTTTGGTTGTTAAGGTGGAGATGAGACCAACATAATGGTTCAAAGACCTCTTGTCTGGATAACACCCATTAATTAGTCTTGCAATTAGAGGTGCACTGGCTCCCTTTTCCAAAGCAAAGATTGAGCTTGGCATGACAGAAGCAGAAGTGACCTGAGCCCTAAGCTTGATGATTTCAAATGGAGAGCTTACAAGTGCCTCTGTAGCGCCAGCTACCACTCCGGCCATAAGGGCTTCAGACACATAAACATAATTATCTTCCCGACCATCTGTTTAAAATGTATTTGTGACCACCGATGTCACTCAAAACAAGTTAGCACAAAATGATCATATATGAAAAATTAAGAACCCCAAATAGATACTGCTTAAGTAGAAAATCCAAGCTAAAGGCTTTTAGGTGACACAGTTAATAAGGATATCCTACCACATTAAGAACAAGAAATGACTCATCAAAGTGTGCATAAGCATATAATATTTTTTAAACAAAAACTAACATGCGTGCATGCACATAACTGTTCAACCTATGGGCCACTACAACTTGATGCTTGAATGGTTAAAGATAGACAAATGATAAGGGCATGACGTATTCCTGTAAAACAAAGCAGTGCTAACTTTTTCAATTGATATTTTTTAAACCAAAAAAAAATGATACCTTTATAAAAGGCTGTCAAGATTTCATAGACTCCAAATCGTGTCCCCAAACCTAAAATCCTTCCCAATGCCAACCAGCCAAATCCACTGTAAAGACCTGAAGAATCCAAAATAACCATATATCTCAGTTAAACATCAGGAGTTCAGAGAAGAAAATGCGTTGATTTTGTAATCTAAATACCTACAACGCAATAATTAACCTCAGGTATAAAAAAAGAAAATATCCCATATGCGAATTGAAGCAATGCAAATTAAGAATAAACTAAGTAATCCTTCTGTTCGTTTGTAATATTTTTCATATTTGGAAAAAACAGTATACCTGCATTTCCCGACAATGTTTGTACTCTGCGTAACACCTGGGCAGCAGTCAACTCCTTACCAGAACTTGAACCAACCTTTAAGTAAAGAAGAGGTAAGTTTAAAGAATTTTGAAATAATGGATTAACAAAAAGAAACAACTACAACCTGTGAAATGACTTTAATGGTATCCAAGGGATAAGTGAGAGCCGTTGCCACAGCCACTGACCCAGCAGCAGCAATCCCATGAAGTGCAAAAGTTTGATTCCGGGACAAGTCACCCATCTGAACAAAAAATTGTGCAGTAAATCACAAAGAAAATTAACTCTGCATCCATCGAAAACAAAAATTGAAAATATCTACTAATTTCGACATGAATAATGAAATATTTTTATCGAAGCCAATCAAAATGGTTCAATGCAAGTCAATCATCAACTTAAATATCGACCTTAAGGTTCTACCTAAACATAGGAAGATCAATGTCAATTTCAATCAAAGCTTAAGAATTCATCAGCTGAACCTCCTCAAGGCTCCAAAGTAATATGTAAAGTGCGAACTCAAAAGGGACAAACACTTACCTACTGGAACTAATAACTGAAAAGCAGGACGAAAGCGCCACTAGGCTTTCCTGCGTCGCTGTCGTGGTGGAAGACGGAGCTATGGAGTAAGGAGAAGAACGAATGGCTGGGAGAAGAGGAAGGAGGACTGCTGGACTGGTGAACTGATGATGCCCCCGTGCCCGAAGCGAAAGCTTCCTGGAGGCAAATCGACGGCAGGTTCTCAACTTCTGCTTCCGATTCTAATTTATGGTTTATTTGGTTAAAAGCAATTGACAGAGTTGACATTTTTAAAACAAAAATTTAAGAAAGTTAAATAAGTTAATCAATTATATTTATATTTATATGTTATGTATCTTTAGATTATATATTAATTTATTAGTCAAACTAATTTGTTTAGAGAAAAAATATAATATAAATATTCTAATTAATTTTATTAATTTCTTCAAAAAAAATAAACATTACTTTATATTTAAAATTGGAGGGAGTATAATTTTCCTTTTTCTCAGGAAAAAAAACTCACATGTAGAGGATACAATTTTGGGAAAATTTCATTTAAATACCAAATGAATTTGTAAAACCCCAGAAGTCCTCCGAATTTGCAAAAAGACTGAGAGGTGATAAGGACTTTTGAGGGTTATGCAATTTCGTGGGAAAAGACCAAACTGCCCTTGCCTTAATATGTGAGAATTCAAAGTGATATTTCCCATTTCCCATCGCAGGAATACCAAAAATCGACCCCCACTGCCGGAGCCCGCGTGCATCGTCTGGACGGGCCGCCGAGGAGCACCCACCCGCCGCCGTTGAAGCCAAAGCTCCGCCGTGGACGTCGCCGTTCAAGCACAAAGAAGAGGCAAGAATCACTCATTGTTCCTATTTATTAACATTCCTCTCTTTGTGAAGTTTGCAATAAATTAAATTTATGACATAGCTCCGACAGAGTTTAAATGCTTTCTCCCTCCCTTTATGACAGAGCTTCTGTCTGCAATAAAAAAAGTTGTATTGACAGTAAACCTCTAAAAAAAAGTTGTAAAAGTTGTAAATTGCCTTATGAAATTTGTATATTGCATTATGAGATTTGTAAAATTTGTAAATTACGTTGCATTTTGTAAAAGTGTCTTTGATCTTTGGTTTTTCATTGCATAAAAAAAAAGTTGTAAATTGCGTTATGAGATTTGTAAATTGCATTATCCAATTTGTAAATTGCGTTATGAATTTTGTAAAATTCCATAAGTGTAAGTTATGAGTGTAAAAAAAAAAAAAAAAGACACTGGAGTGTGATATATCACACTCAAGGGAACACTTCAGTGTGATATATCACACTCCAGTTCCTCAAAAAGGAAAACAAAAAAAAGTTGTATTGGCATCAAAGTGTAAACCTTAAAAAAAAGTTGTAAATTGCGTTATGAGATTTGTAAATTGTGTTATGACATTTTTAAATTACGTTATGCATTTTGTAAAAGTGCCTTTTATCTTTGGTTTTTCATTCAGGCATCAAAGTGTAAACCCAGAAAAAAAAAAAGTTGTAAATTATGTTTTGAAATTTGTAAATTACGTTATGCATTTTGTAAAAGTGTCTTTTATCTTAGGTTTTTCATTCAGGCATCAAAGTGTAAACCCTGGAAAAAAAAAGTTGTAAATTGCGTTATGAAATTTGTAAATTGCGTTATGAGATTTGTAAATTACGTTATGCATTTTGTAAAAGTGCCTTTTATCTTTGGTTTTTCATTCAGGCATCAGTGTAAACCTTAAAAAAAAGTTGTAAATTGCGTTATGAAATTTGTAAATTGCGTTATGAGATTTGTAAATTATGTTATACATTTTGTAAAAGTGCATTTTATCTTTGATTTTTCATTCAGGCATCAGTGTAAACCTTAAAAAAAAGTTGTAAATTGCGTTATGAAATTTGTAAATTGCGTTATGAGATTTGTAAATTGCGTTATGAATTTTGTAAAAGTGTGAGGGTTGATAGTCGATAAGTGTAAGTTTGAGTGTAAAAAAAAGAGAGAGACACTAGAGTGTGATATATCACACTCAAGGGAACACTCCAGTGTGATATATCACACTCCACTATCTCAAAAAGAAAAACAACAAAAACCCTATTTCTCTACTTTTACCTAACCCCCTTTCCCTTACTCAACTATTTCTTTCAAACAAACAGCACTATTTGGAAAGCGAGACCTCTGTTCACAATTTCGATTGTTGCAAGTGGTATCGTTTCAAGGCCAATAACTTTTGTGGTTTTGTCAGAGTAGCTAAATTTATTGAGTCCTTGAACTAAGAGTTGGACATAGAATTAGATAGTGTACAGCTAAAACTTGAAATATTAATTTAACATAATTTGGAGCATTTTCACTTTGTAATTACAAGAAAGTCGTACATTTAACATTACATTTGATGATCAGATCGCAAGTGTTACGAATCCTGTTCAATTAAACCAACGATAGAAGTAAACAAAAACAGCTTGCTTGCTTCAGTCTACTTAACACAAGAGGCCCAGTGATGAGGATGTACCACTACGAACTTGGAAGATAACTGCCTGCATCATGACTTTTCCCTTTTTCCTGGTATCAACTAATATGGGTAGCACTGAAAATGTGCCTCCTCACTTGGCCCTCTCGCTGCATATCTAGCATCTTGGTTGGGGGATCATAAGCTCTCATAATAGCCACTAACATTTCCCATGGCAGTCTCAAACTTTGAATATGAAGTAAATGTCCAAACCCTAACTGTTGGACCTTAGCTTTTAATGTTTCGTCGGAGTTGACATATGCTACAAGCTTCGAAAACTTGTTCATCGAGCACCTTGAGGGAAAAGATACGGTGGAGGTGTCCTTGTTCTTCTCATGCTTTCCTCCTTTGGCTCTATCACTGTATAGTTTCTTCTCACCAACACTCAAAGTCTTCCATGCCTTTGAGGACTCCTTATTCATGTCATTGAAGTCAGACAATTTATTGTCTTTATTAAACTCGTTGCAAAACAACATGTACCCATTGCGACTGTACATGATGTTGGACTTTTGATTTGATGCCCCACTCACTTGTTGATGTCATTGTTCACTGTAAATTGTATAAACCTGAAAAATGACAATGGTGAATGGTTTAGATATAATGACTTTAAATAGTGAATTTAAAACAATTTGCTTATACCAATTTATGTGAATTGCTAGCTTTTCCCGGCAATAATTCAGGGTCAGCTCAACATACATTTCTCTCTTATTTGCGGGTTATGAAAGTATGAATTAGATGGTCTAGACTCATTTTTTCAAGCAATCCTAAGATCAAAAGTCAGTAATAATTTGTCTCATTTTTACTGCTATGACTAACATCTGTCAATGTAGAAGTAAGCTACAACAAAAATAAATAAATACTCGTAATACGTAACTCATCTATTGTAAATAAAACATAAACACATGTCGAGGTTACTAAAGTCATAAGTTAAAATAAATATTGACAGGGTAAAAGCGCAACTTACCGTGACATCATGCCATTATTGGTTATTATACTCTTCCATAGCCAAGGACAAGTAAACATGATCATGAAGTACCGGAAGTCAGAGAAACTAATTTTAAAGGCAAAAGGCACAGTGCAAATTTGTTCCCAGAAAGTATAAAGAAAATAATATTCAGTGTGTAAATAGTATATTTCCGCACTTCTTTACTTACTCACTTCTTTAGTTACTCAGGAAGTGATAAAAACAGAATGTAGTACTTCTTTTTGCCACATACGAACTTAAAGGTTGACATGAGAGAACTAACTCTATTCAACTAAATGACCACATTACAGTACTTTAAGCCAGATAATAGATGAAAATAATAAAATTTCTTAACCATTACATTACAAGCAAAAATGAATAAAATATAATTGCATTGTGACATCCTAAAGATTTACTTCCCTTCTAATAATAATGCTCAACATACAGAGAATCAAAAGCATCCATAGCTCATTAGCTAACTAGAATAAAGAAAGGTGAATTTTCCAACTAACTGTGTTAATTCATACAACTACACCCACTTTTCATGGGATATCAAGCATATGCATAGCCAAGATAAAACCTAAACTCCTTTGATGCCACAATTACAAACATCATAAGAATTCATAGACATTGACGTTTCCAAAATCAAGGAAAATTGAAAGGAAAAAAATCTATCAGACAACAGGAAAAGCAAATGACAGAATAAATGTGTACAAAAACTTTTGAAAGTTCAACAGAGATTATACAAGAACTAGTTTTTTTAGGTTAAACTGAAAACACCACAAATAAGTTGCAATGAAAACATGAACTATTATACAGTTTTCAAATGCCATCAATCTCGTTCACCATCATGTAAGGAAACTTGTTTGGAAAAATAATAATAATGATTTTCAAGTTCATTCACATAAGAAAACAATTAACATCAGCAACCACACCACTTAACATATTCAAAGTAACCTATCTTGTTTCTCAATGGAATATTGCAGTTCAAAGAAATTTCATAGTCCTCCACAAGGCTCAAATTAAATATGAATTGGGAGAGAAAGTTAACACACACAAAACCACGCAACCAACTCCGTTCGAATTACTCACCCTCGGCAGGAGTCTTGGAGGTAAAAATAAAAATTGAACCCAAGCCATAAGCTTCCCGAGCAAGCGCAATAATAAAGCAACTCGAAGCATCTACCCGCTAGCATTGAATGGTTCAAACAGAAAGCCAGAGAATTGCTCACAATGGCACCCCCTCCACCCCTTCTTAATTTCCCCAAAATACTAAAGCCGACAATACCATTACAAGAGAGGAAAATAAATGAGTGAGTTAATAAAGAGAGAGCGCACGAGCTGAATAATTACCATAAGAAGGAAAGCAGAAAGATTTAAAAAAAAAAAAAAAAAACCCTCTACAGCGCCTATGGAGTCTTAGAAGCCCACTAAAACTAAACCAAGATGAAGAAGGCATGCTACGGCAGGCAAATGGTCAAATGAAGAACGCCGCTAGGGCTGGCAAATCTGCCTCCTCACTCTACTGGGTTCAAACTTAGAAGAACGATAATAATAAAAATAGAGAGGAAGAACAAGTTGAGGGCAATGGGATGAAAAAAAGAAAAAACCTGACAACGGCGGCGAAAATGGTGTCCACAGCAGCGGCGGTGACTACAGCGTCGTGATGAAGAACGGCTGTGGGGCGTCGTGATGAAGAATGCGAGCGAGGGCAGGCGAATACAAAAACTTGAATGAGAATGAAGTGGTCCGATCGGAGAAGAGAGGAAGAGATATAATGGTTTTATTACTTAAGGGGCAGTCTGGTCTTTTCCCACGAAATTGCATAACCCTCAAAAGTCCTTATCACCTCTCAGTCTTTTTGCAAATTCGGAGGACTTCTAGGGGTTTTACAAATTCATTTGGTATTTTAATGGAATTTTCCCTACAATTTTTTTTTTGGGGGGGGGGGTTGAATCTTTTTTTAAAAAAAATTCAATGAAAGTGAGGAAGGTAGGTTCGAACCAATCCCACTTTCATGGGGCCAAGTGGCCCAATTACCGAGCCACTTGGTTCCTTTAATATATATATGCATTAACAAATATATATATTTTTTCTATCAACAAACACTAATGTAAATCCCATTACTGAACTTGTAAATACCATTAACGAATTGGTTTAAAAGATTTGTTATAATTGACTCTTATTTGTTGTTTCACAAGAGACACTGGTGAAAAACTTGAAAAAGTATTTGGTAATCTTTTTTTCTTTTTTTAAATTCAATGAAAGTGAGGAAGGTAGGGTTCGAACCAATCCCACTTTCATGGGGCCAAGTGGCCCAATCACCGAGCCACTTGGTTCCTTTAATATATATATGCATTAACAAATATATATATTCTTCTTAATATTTTTTCTATCAACAAACACTAATGTAAATCTCATTACTGAACTTGTAAATACCATTAACGAATTGGTTTACAAGATTTGTTATAATTGACCCTTATTTGTTGTTTCACGAGAGACACTGGTGAAAAACTTGAAAAAGTACTTGTAATTACTATTACTAAATTTGTAAATACTATTAACAAATTGGTAATTCTCATTATAAAATTTATTATAATTGATCCTTATTTGTTTCTTCATGAGAGACACTTATGAAAAACCTGACCAAAACACCGGTGATTACCATTACTAAACTTGTAAATACCATTAACAAATTGGTAATTCCCATTATAAGATTTTTTATAATTGACCCTTCTTTGTTATTTTATGATAGACACTTATGGTAATTACCATTATTCAACTTGTAAATATCATTAACGAATGGATAATTCTCATTACAAGATTTGTTATTGTTAACAAATCTTGTAATGGAATAGATCAATTATAACAAATCTTGTAATCAATAAAAATAGGTAAAGAACATGAAATCTTTATTTCTATTGACAACACACTTTCAGTTTTGACAGTAGTAAACATAGGTAAAGTTGTGACAATGAATCAAAATTTCCTGAGGAAAGTAGCTAAAGAACATGAAATCTTTATTTCTATTGAAATCCTTATTTGTTTCCCATTTCCTTGGCTTAGATTATTAATCGGATAAAATAGTTTGAATGTTGGACAAAAATGCTTCAGAATATAACCTCCACACATCAAACCTCTTAACCTTCAAATTACAAGGCCACCCAATACCAATTTCTTAACAAGATTCGGTCTATTATAAAAATGAAATAATATCCAAATCTAATTTCTTCATCGGATTCAAAAATCCTACGACAATACAATAACTGAAAGAAAGGACTCCAAGCTTACCACTCACACGAGAGTTGATGGAGGAATGAGAGATTGAATAGGTGGACTTCTAAATTATTCACCTAGGCACAAAGCAAAGACGCAGGGACCAATCAGGAACCAATCGGGAGTGAAGAATCAAGAGGATTGCAGCGCACATAAATCAATGACAGTTACACAGGCGATGTAGGGCGTAGGAGTAGTTGTGTTTGGGGTTTGGAGCTTTAAATCAGGAAGCTTTTTTCTCCGTTCTGTCTCTCGCCCAATCGCCACAGACAAAACCAGACAGAACAGAAGCAGGAAAAAGTAACAACAAAAAAATTTCGACTGGAGGAGAAGGACAACGGCGCACGGACGAGTTACGGTGGAGGCAAACGGACCGGAAGGATGAAAGAACAGAGTCGCTCGAAGGGCTGGGGTTTTTGGGTTTCTGGAAAACACTCCCGAAGCTTCTCTCTGCCTCTGTTAAATCGTGCGCTGAAAAGGGCAAAAAGGGAAAATCCATATAGGGCCCTTTTAGCCCAAAAAAACCCAAAAAAGACCCTAAGACTCTGACATTCCTAAAAGAGACCCCAAGGCCCTTTTTGACATTTGAATATTAAATAAAATGACAAAACACCCCGGGATAATTATAGTAGTAGTCGATAGTCGAATTCCTTTAGTCCAAAATGTCGTGGCAGGCGTACGTCGATAAGCATCTCATATGCGAGATCGACGACCACCACCTCATCGCTGCCGCCATCGTCGACCTTGATGGTAGCGTCTAGGCTCAGAGCTCCTCCTTCCCTCAAGTTCTCTCTCTTTCCCTCGCTTCATCTGATCAGATCTGTTTCCTTTTTGGTTCTGTTTGATCTCTCCAATTGAACTGCTTCTTGATTTGTTTGCCTGGATAGTGACCGCATATCAGATTCTGATTGAAAAGGTTAAAAAACATGTGATTTTTGTGGCAATTTCTAATTTTTGGGGCTTTATTGTGTTTCGTCGTAGGAAGAAAATCAGTGATGTATGTTTGTATGTACTCATATTTACATATCTGTCAAGCCCCGCAAAGACAAAAATGCAGTTGAAGCTGTATTGATCCACTTTGATCTTTCGTTGTTATTCTGATGATGGAGGAGTGAGTGAGTATTCATTTAAAACAGATTTCAAGAGAGTGATGCATATCACAATGCTGATTTTGTACCCAAGACAAAATGGAAGAAAAAAGACTTTGATGGCCGGCGTTTGATTTAAGATTTAGGATTTATACTTAGTAAATATTGAAATGGAAGGGAACAGAGTGGATTGAGGGATAAGGACTATGTGAGGATACTGTCATTTCCAACTCCCTTAGCATTTGTTTGTACTTTGTCTATTCACTCTTACCAAGTTGGATAAGTAATTTAGCCCCCAAACATCTTTGCCATTCAACCCCCAGTGGGGAATTGATCAAAGGATTCTCTCCCACACAATACACATTACTGTGTGGAGGGAAGGGAGATGGATGGCTTCTACTACCTCTCTTTTTTTCTCCACACAATAGTTGTTCTATGTGAGAGATAATCCACTTCTGTTGGATTTATGTGAATAGAATTTAAAAAGTAAATGATTTAGAGCCAATTTCTTTAAAATTATAGAAAAAAGTGATTTTTGACAGATTTTACATTAAGTATTCATTACATTAAACTAATCGTTATCTCTTAATGGGTGTTGCAGATCTTGGAAAGAGAGGAAGTTTTGAAACAAACACAAGGATTATTCATGGAGACTAAAAGATTGGATATAGTTGATGCACCAGGAAGTTTTGAAACAAACACAAAAAGTGTTGTCTTTGGTCGAGGAGTCCCACAAGCAGAAGAGGAACAATTAGACATCAAACTTGTTTAATCTTTGGTAGTTAGGATGACTTGTTATGGGTGAAAACATAGTGATTGTATTTAGGAGACATGTTTAGTCCATCAATTTTTGTGTAAATGTCAATTTGTATTTATGACTTGTGAACATATTTTTGTGGGAAGGTGCATTTGTATTGATGAAAATGCCCTTCACAAATTGGTATTCTGTAAAGGCTCTGATGATGGTTACTTGATTTTTAAATTTTAATGAGATGATCAAATTTTTTCTGCCTTAAGGCATATGAATGTCCTTGTCCAAGTTGTCCATGTCCAGGATTTCCAACGTTTTTGTGTCAATGAGGTGATCAAAGGTATAGAAAATGGATTTGTAGTTGTTAACGAGCATTGATATTGTTGTTAACACGCATTGATGATAACTTCACAATTTTTATTTAATGACAAAAGCAAACTTTTGTTTATTTTTTATATTTGTTCATGGAATGAAAACAGCAAAAGAATGGACAAGTCCATTAAATTTTGTCTTATGTTTTGATCTTTGTTTACGGAATGAGAACAACAAAAGAATTGGCAAGTAAATCAGGCATTTGTATCAAAGAATACCAATCATTTGTATCAGCAGGCGTTAACAACAATATCAGTCCCCACTAACAACAATATCAATGCTCATTAACAACAATAACAGTAACCACTAACAACTACATCAGCCCCCATTAACAACGACATCAGCTTCATTAACAACTACATCAGCCCCCATTAACAACGACATCAGCCTCATTAACAACTACATCAGCCCCCATTAACAACGACATCAGCCTCATTAACAACTACATCAGCCTCATTAACAGCTACATCACCCCTATTAACAACAATATCAGTAACTACTAACAACTATATTAGCCCCCAATAACAACTACATCATGCCTCTCTAACAACTAAAACAGCCCCCATTAACAACCACATCAGCCTCATTAACAACCATATCAGCCCCCATTAACAACTACATCAGCCTCATTAACAACCATATCAGCCCCCATTAACAACTACATCAGCCCCCATTAACAACTATATCAGCCCCCATTAACAACTACATCAGCCCCCATTAACAACAATATCAGTAACCACTAATAACTATATCAGCCCCCATTAACAACGACATCAGCCCCCATTAACAACTACATCAGGCCCCTCTAACAACTAAAACAGCCCCCATTAACAACCACATCAGCCTCATTAACAACTATATCAGCCCCCATTAACAACTACATCAGCCCCATTAACAACTACATCAGCCCCCATTAACAACTACATCAGCCCCCATTAACAACTACATCAGCCCCTTTTAATAACAAGATCATCAAAAAATAACAACTAAATCAGACCCCTTTAACATCAATATCAGCAAAAAAAAGTAACAATTACATCAGCAAAAATTAATGACGACATCAGCCCTCATTAACATCTACATAGATGCAAGAAAAAACTATTCTTCTCATTGATATTAAAATGTACAAATGAACCTTCCCACAAAAGCACATTCTACACAACTTTGTCATTAATACATATTCAAGTGTACATCATCAGTCAACTTCCTCGAATTTAAATACAATAGAGATCAAAATAGATTCAAGAACATAGATCTCCACATCTCTCACAGCGTCTCCTTCATGCGCAGAATCGTTTGTATTAAGTGGATTTTTACTCAATCCTTCTGAATTTTGTAAGCTTGAGTGTTGCGTTTTTTGAAACAGTTAAAAAAGTGGAGTAAAGAGAGTATCATCATGGAAAACTACTCAAAATTTACACAAATACAAGATAAATAAAGTATTTACCATGGGAATACTTTTCTTGAGCCTAACACCAGTATGGAACATCTTTGCTAGCTGGTAAAATGCCTTTGGTTGACCATTGTTAGTAGCCACTATAAAGTACTTACATGCCAATTTCACATCTCTTTTTACACCAATACCTTTGAGATACATGACACCCAGGTTATAGTGTCCACCAACCTCATCATTATCAGCAGCCTTTTGATAATTGAATATTTTATACACTTATTTTTATCTCTTGAATAATAATTTAGGACCCTTTAGCTAATAAATAATGGCTCTTATGTTTATTTGGGCCTTGGGCCTTTTATTGCATTTTAGCTATTTTTAATAATAAAATTACAGTTTTGTGTTGCTTCACTATTTCTACCATAACTCTTGAACCAGACATCGGATTTGCCTCATTTTTGTCTCATATTTCAGATGATTCAGAGAGCTACAATTGTTATGAAGACATCAAGAGCAAATTCGGTCAAGAAGGAGGTCAATTTTGGAGCCAAAGTCGGATGTACAATTCTGGATTTATTTTGGACCCGAATTTTGTAATTTAAGTCCAGTTATATTTTATTTCTGTTTTGGGCTAAAACTATGAGAGCCCATTTCGTTTTAGGTTATTTTTAAGTATGGCAGCTGCCACAAACATATTCATTCACGTTTTTAACATTAGAGTGGATCAAAATACAAGTTTTCATTTTCTCTCATCTGTTCTTCATGTTCTTCGCGCGTTCTTCGTGTTCTTCGTTCGTTCTTCGATTTTCCCAGCCATGATCGGCTAAACTCTTGTGATTAACCCAACGATGAGGATTCCATGATTCATCCAGAGAACTCGTGCCTAATCGGTAACTACTCGATTCTGTTTTCATCTTATCGGATTCGATTTACGAAATAGTTCGAATATTAGATTTAATATTCGGTTTGGTTCATCCCAAGGACTTAGTTCGGACTAGGTTACAGTGTTGCTGTGCGATTGCACAGTGAGACGCCACTGTCCGGACAGATTCTAGGCGATCGTCTAGGCGAGGGAATCTCCGGATGAATGCAGAGATTTCGATTCATCCGGAACCAAACGTGGGTTAGTTATATTTTCGTTCAATGATGGAGGTTTCTGGAATCAATTCGTTGGGTTGATCATCTTTAATCTGTCTCTGTTTATTTGATTCTGTTTGACTTTGTTTATTGCACTTTGACTATGTTATTTCGTTTTGTTCTATTCTGTTAAACCAAACCCCCCATTTTATCATTCTGTTTCACTATTGTTATTGAACAAGCCCGCTGCAAATTCGTTGGGAAACGACCTGTGTTCCTAATTTCGCAAATTGTTTTCGAACTTGGTTTATTTTGGAAGACACGGCAAAAATCTTTCCAAAATGGCGCCATTGCCGGGAATTTGCATCGGTTTGATTAGTAACAAGATTGTAAATAGCTTAGTTTAGGTAGTTTAGGTGGTTCTGTGGCCGGACAGAAATTTTTCTGACTCCGATCACTCAAACCAGGTCTTATTCACAAGGAATTGGGTGTTTTAAGCAAAGTCACTTCCTAGAAGGAAGTGAGGTCTCACTCATTTTCCCCAAATTCCAACGTTTAGGCCACTTTTTCACTGTTTTAGGTTCTCGCTTTTTGATTTCCAACAGACCATTTTTTTAGTATCTCTGATTGGGTTGAAATTTGGTACAGTGATAGAAAATGGCGAATCGTTAGACCCACATCGAAAATGTTCCATTTTCCATGTGGTATCCTCTGTTTCGCCAAATTCCATCGTTTAGGCCACTTTTTCAATTTTTGAAGTTTTTTTATTCCATTTTGCGTCCCCCAATAGTCTAGGAGTTGCCCCGTCCAAGTCCCAAAAATTTAAAAATCATTTGATACTGTTTCTGGACTTGTTTTGGTCAATTTCTAGCATAGGTTTTTGCTTTTGTGTGTTTTGTCTCTGTGTCTCTTCGTGTTTTTCCACTTTTCACCACCTCTTGTGGCGTTTTCGTAATTCTGATTTTCTGGTGGCATCTTTGTCATTCTGAGTATTTGTCAATTCTGCTTTGTGTATATTTTGCATGAGTACCAGGAATACTACTAATCCAGAAGATTTGTTGCCATTTGATCCTAAAATAGAAAGAACAATTCTTACCGCTAGAAGAGTTGTTAGGCTAAGTCATAACATTAATACCGAATCGGATACTCAATTAGAGTCCGATTCGCCATTCTCGATTGTGTCCATTCTCGTTGATCTTTCGATTGTGCTTCGATAGTATTTCGATAGTCTTGTTGTGTTCACTCGATTCTAGTAGCAACTTTGCTCGCTCGGACATTATGGCAGAGAGCAGGATAATCATCATACTTTGAAGGAATTGGGTGCACTGATGTTAATTATCAACCCTTGTGCATCCAATATCCTAACCTTGCCGCTAACTTTGAGCTGAAATCTGGTCTAATACACTTGTTGCCTAAGTTTCATGGTCTTGCAGTGAGTGCCCCATTAAGCATTTGAAGGAATTCCATGTAGTATGCAAGACTATGAAACCTCATGCCATTGATGAAGATCATATCAAGCCGAGAGCTTTTCCTTTCTCATTGGAGGGTGGAGCCAAGGATTGGTTGTCGTACCTTCACCCTCATCTATTGGGAGCCGGACTGATATTCGAGGTTATTTCGAGAAATATTTCCCTTCCTCAAGAGCAACCGCAATCAAGAAGGAAATTGGCAACATTAAACAAGTCATTGGGAGACTATGTATGAGTATTGGGAGAGGTTCAAAAGGTTATGTGCAAGCCGTCCACACCATCGATATCCGAAAAGACTTGATCAACTCTTTCTATGATGGTCTATCACCTAGACAAAGGGTTGGTGGATGCTTCTAGCGGTGGGGCTATGAGTAACAAGACACCCGAAGAAGCCCGAGACTTGATATCCATTATGGCCGATAACTCTCAGTAGCTTGGCACTGTGGCCAATAGTACTCCTGTTTACCATATTCAAGCTCCACCAAAGATGATTCTCGAGATTAGAGACTAGACTTGATGATCCGACCTCCCTTGTGAGGCAAATGGCAAGGACACGATAAGCATGCCTTCCCTTCTCAAAGATGGGTACTCTTGTGGGTTTTGTTCGACCCTTATCATTCTACTCGACTCTTGCCCTACCTTGCATGATCCTACTTACCAAGATCACCAAGAGCCGCAGCTGGTGTTTTTCCAGAAGGCCACAATACCAACAATAATGCCTTCTCCAACACTTATAATCCCGGTTGGAGAAATCACCCCAACTTTCGCCGAACCAAAATCAAACCAGAGCAACCAATACCAAAATCGAATCGAGTAACCAAGACGCAGCACTGGGAACTACCAACAGAGGCCGTACAGCACTACGTACTTTCCAACAACATTCTGCACCCCCTTTACCCTTGCAAGCACCACCTCCTCGACCAACCATATGTCCACCTCCACAAAGGCACAACAAAGAAAGCTAGTAGTAGTGGTGGTGGTTCCTCACTTGAAGATATGATGAAGCAATTTGTCACGCCCAGAAGGAGTTGTGCACCAACAAGAGGCGACTGAAGGGAAATGAACGAGTGAGCTTGAACCAGAATGTCTTAGCACTCATCCAGCCTACAATGCCTCGTAAATGCAAAGATCCAGGGACTTTTTCTATCCCTTGCCTTATTGGTAACTATAGATTTGATGATTGCATGCTAGATTTAGGTGCTTCTATTAATGTCATGCCTGCATCTGTTTTTCGATGTTAACCTTGAGCCGTATAGACACAAATCCTTCCGCTTGTGCTTCTTTGAATATGATTTCGTGTATTCCCAGTGTGATGACATCGTAGTTGTTGCAACAACCACCCAAGCTTCTTCCTCCACCGAGCAACCGCCCAAACTAGAGTTGAAATCCCTTCCAGACCATCTGAAGTATGCATTTCTGGAGGAGAATGAGCAGTTGCCAGTCATTGTGGCAAATAATCTCACGCCTGATCAAGAAGATAAGCTGCTAAGCTTATTGAGGGTGAACAAGAAAGCTATTGGGTGGACATTGGCTGACATAGTTGGCATTAGCCCTTCTATGTGCATGCACCGGATTCTGTTGGAAGAGGACTCTAAGCCGCGAGGCAACCCCGAGACGCCTTAATCCTCTTATCCTTGATGTGGTGAAGAAGGAAGTCACTAAGCTTCTGATCGATGTTAGAGCGATTGGCCGGTAAGTCTCATTACCGCTTCTTGGATGGCTACTCCGGATACTTCCAGATTCATATTGCTCCCGAGGATCGGAGAAGACGACCTTCACATGCCCCTTTGGAACATATGCTTACCGAGGATGCCTTTGGCCTCTCGCAATGCACCCGGCACCTTTCGGCGTTGTATGGTGAGTATTTTCTCCGAGTTCCTAGAGGACTGCATGGAGGTTTTCATGGATGATTTCACCGTATATGGGTCTGATTTTGATGCATGCTTAGCTAATTTGTCTAGAGTCTTGAATAGGTGCATTGAATCTAATCTTGTGCTGAATTATGAAAAGTGTCACTTTATGGTTGAGTCAGGTACAGTCTTGGGACACATAGTGTCTAGGAAAGGGATTGAGGTCGACCCTGCTAAGATCGATGTTATTACTGCTTTGCCTTACCCCGCTTCGTGCGGGAAGTTCGCTCTTTTCTTGGTCATGCAGTTTCTATCGACGTTTCATTCGAGATTTCAGAAGACTCGCCAACCCTTGTCCAACCTTCTGCATAAGGACACTGACTTTGTCTTTGATTATGCGTGCAAGGCGGCCTTCGATCACTTGAAGCGTTGCCTTACTACAGCCCCTGTGATTCAGCCCCCTGATTGGCTCCTCCCTTTTGAGTTGATGTGCGATGCTTCCAACTATGCAGTTGGTGCTATCTTGGCACAACGGGTTGATAGAGCCTCCCATGTGATTGCCTATGCCTCCAAGACTTTGGATTCTCGCTCAATCTAATTACACCACCACCGAAAAGGAGTTGTTGGCCATTGTATTTGCCTTCGATAAGTTTAGGTCATATCTCTAGCTAGTAGAGTCATTGTTTTCTCGACCACGCAGCTTTAAAGTTTCTTTTGAAAAGGCAGATGCTAAGCTACGACTCATCCGGTGGATGTTGTTGCTCCAAGAGTTTGATGTGGAGATTCGAGATAGAAGTGGAGCACAAAACCGGGTAGCCGACCACTTGAGTCGTATCACTCATTCTCCCTCTCACCCTCTTCTATTCTGGATGATTTCCGATGAGCAGCCTTCTACAAATGCAAGTTAAGACCCCATGGTATGCCGATTTAGTTAACTACTTGGTAGCCGGTGTTTTTCCCGTAGAGTCCACTAGGGCCCAAACCCTTAAATTGAAAAGTGAGTCTAAATATTATGTTTGGGATGACCCTTATCTCGTGGAAATTTTGTAGTGACCAAGTAGTTAGAGATGTGTGCCTCGATTGTGAGTTTCAATCTATCTTGCATTTTGCTCATGCTTCGCTCGTGGTGGTCACTTTGGACCCCAAAGAACTGCTAGGAAGGTGTTAGAATGTGGTTTGTTTTGGCCTTCCCTGTTTCATGATGCCCATTTATTTTGCAAGTCATGTGATAACCGTCGAGGGCGGGAGTATTTCCCGTAGGCATGAGATGCCCCAAAACCCTATATTGTTTTGTGAGATCTTTGATGTTTGGGGTATTGATTTCATGGGTCCATTTCTCGCTTCATATGGTTACACTTACATCTTGTCGGGCCGTTGATTATGTTTCGAAATGGGTTGAGGCGAAAGCCACCCGGACAAATGATTCTTCGTGGTGGTGGATTTTGTTAGGTCTAACATTTTCTCGCAGGTTTGGCATTCCTAGAGCTATTATCGGTGATCGTGGTTCCCATTTTTGCAATCGAAGCATGGGTGCCTTGCTACGCAAGTATGGAGTGCTTCACAAGGTTTCCACAACCTACCATCCTCGGACCAATGGTCAAGTCGAAGTCTCCAATAGAGAGATTAAGCAAATCCTTCGAAGATCGTCAACTCTACCCGGAAAGATTGGAGTAAGCGACTAGATGATGCTTTGTGGGCATATCGCACCGCTTACAAGACTCCGATTGGGATGTCTCCTATCGGATTGTCTTTGGTAAGGCATGTCATCTTCCTATTGAGTTGGAGCATCAAGCCTATTGGGCTATTAAGCAATGCAACATGGATTTGGCTAAGTCCGGATGGAGAGGAAGTCTGCACTGCAAGAGTTAGATGAGCTTAGATTGGATGCCTATGAAAGCTCACGGTTGTATAAGGAAAAGACTAAGGCATTCCATGATAAGCATATTCGAGGAAAGAATTTTCTCGTGGGCCGAAAGTTCTTCTATTTAATTCCCGTCTCAAGTTTATGCCTCGGTAAGCTTCGATCTAGATGGGATGGCCATTTTGTGATCACTAACATATTTCCATTTGGTCTTTGTTGAGCTATGTGATCCACCCACGGGACGGACTTTTAAGGTCAATGGGCATCGCCTCAAGCCATTTCATGAGGGATCCCCACGCAGCCTCGAGGAAGCAGAGATTCTCCTCATTGATGCCACTTATCCTCCATAAACCCTTGGGAGTATTCTTCTTTCTTCTCCCTCCCTCTCTTTTATTTGTTTTCCTTTTCTACTTTGCTTTTTGAAAATAAATACATTCTTTCTTTCTAATGATTGCTACATATTATGAACTAGGACATTTTGGTTTTAATGGATCATTCTGTTTAGTCTGGAACTCTTGACTCTTCGATTACAAGTCTTGGTAGTTGATTTGATGTTGTTGATTACCTAAGTTGGTATTGACCTTGTGAGGTTTTGGGCCTGCATGAATGGAATTCATCTTTTGCCATTCTTTCTTTCATGTGTGCATCTCTCATGATTTGTGTTCTCTAGAACTTGCTCCTTTTCTTTTGAAACTACATTTTTCACTTACGTGCATAAGTATGATGGAAGCTTGTTTTCTTTCTTTTATTCTCCTCACTTTGGCCAAATAGCTTTCCCTTACATTATGATTCCTTTGCTAGCCCCTTTGTGCCTTTTGACCCATTCTTTTCTAAGCCACATTACAAGCCTAAGCGTAAAACCATTTTATTCCGCACCTTGAAGATTTATTGAGCATTGGTTTCAACTTATTTTGTGTTTAAGTGTGGGGGTTGCTCAGGAGTGCAATAGTTTAAGTGTGGGGGGAATATTTGATTTTGACATTGTAATTACGTATACAATGAAAGGAAAGAAAGAAAAGTAAAAACAAAACAAAAAAACAAAACAAAACAAAACAAAACAAAAAGAAAAAAAAAAAAAAAAGAAAAAGAAAAAAAAAAACAACAACAAAAGAAGAGAAAAGAAAAGAAAATACATAGAAAGGAATGTATATATGAGTAGAATAAAAGTCTCATACATAGAGAATGATTGTGTTAATCAGTGCTCTTCCTTTTGATTTCTTTGGTGCTTAGCCTCTTATTCCATACTATTACCTACCTTCACCCTAGCCCCGTTACAACCTTTAATTACAAGCTCTCTTGATTTGTGCATGTATGTGTTATGAGTAGTGGAGACGTAGAAGTTGAGCAAGCTTATGGTAGAACAAATTTCTTGAGTAGAATTTGAGCGATACACTTATTTACCTTAAACACTTGAGAGACTGATTGATTGAGCACATCATTTGAGAGATCATCTTTTGTGATTAGCATCATTGATTGACACTACCATGAATTGTAATTTGAGATGAAGGGGTTTTGGTCTTGAATGATTGGTCTTTTGAAGCTTTGTGTCCCTTGATTCAATTTTTGCATTGTTAGTAATTATTAGTAAAGAAGAGTTTTTCATTTAGGTCTTTCTCTTTGAATTTTGCTCAGGAGTGCAAAAAGATAAGTGTGGGGGAATTTGATAATTGAATATTTTATACACTTATTTTTATCTCTTGAATAATAATTTAGGACCCTTTAGCTAATAAATAATGGCTCTTATGTTTATTTGGGCCTTGGGCCTTTTATTGCATTTTAGCTATTTTTAATAATAAAATTCCAGTTTTGTGTTGCTTCACTATTTCTACCATAACTCTTGAACCAGACATCAGATTTGCCTCATTTTTGTCTCATATTTCAGATGATTCAGAGAGATACAATTGTTATGAAGACATCAAGAGCAAATTCGGTCAAGAAGGAGGTCAATTTTGGAGCCAAAGTCGGATGTAAAATTCTGGATTTATTTTGGACCCGAATTTTGTAATTTAAGTCCAGTTATATTTTATTTCTGTTTTGGGCTAAAACTATGAGAGCCCATTTCGTTTTAGGTTATTTTTAAGTATGGCAGCTGCCACAAACATATTCATTCACGTTTTTAACATTAGAGTGGATCAAAATACAAGTTTTCATTTTCTCTCATCTGCTCTTCATGTTCTTCGCGCGTTCTTCGTGTTCTTCGTTCGTTCTTCGATTTTCCCAGCCATGATCGGCTAAACTCTTGTGATTAACCCAACGATGAGGATTCCATGATTCATCCAGAGAACTCGTGCCTAATCGGTAACTACTCGATTCTGTTTTCATCTTATCGGATTCGATTGAAAATAGTTCGAATATTAGATTTAATATTCGGTTTGGTTCATCCCAAGGACTTAGTTCGGACTAGGTTACAGTGTTGCTGTGCGATTGCACGTGAGACGCCACTGTCCGGACAGATTCTAGGCGATCGTCTAGGCGAGGAATCTCCGGATGAATGCAGAGATTTCGATTCATCCGAACCAAACGTGGGTTAGTTATATTTTCGTTCAATGATGGAGGTTTCGGAATCAATTCGTTGGGTTGATCATCTTTAATCTGTCTCTGTTTATTTGATTCTGTTTGACTCGTTTATTGCACTTTGACTATGTTATTTCGTTTTGTTCTATTCATTAAACCAAACCCCCATTTTATCATTCTGTTTCACTATTGTTATTGAACAAGCCCGCTGCAAATTCGTTGGGAAACGACCCAGGTTCCCTAATTCTGCAAATTGTTTTCGAACTTGGTTTATTTTGGAAGACACGGCAAAAATCTTTCCACCTTTTCAAAATACTCTTTTGCCTATTCACATTAGCAACACAATATTGTCAAATCAACCATAACACACAAACACATGATAACATGCTTAGAACACAACACCACTGATACAAGAACAAGATGCCATCCTATAGTTCTACCCATTACTAAACAGTGAATAAGAAACATTGTACGAAGGCCATGTTTAACCTCAATATCTAAGACTAATGTAAGAAAGAATTATATTAAGTTCAATACTTGAAAATCATAAATTTCTCACTTTTAAATGAAACCAAACTGATAGGAACCAGAGACATGAACCCAAATAAATATTGAATAATACTGGATTTGATTAATGAAATAGGAGTTCTTCCAACTCAGTGGGAGAAGGAAGTTAAAACTGAGGAAAATGGACACTCTTTCACAATGAGATCTAGTAATTCGAGAGGCTAGCACTCTCCTCACTATCCACTCTCTACCAAAAGTTGCCTCCCACTCCTAGCTGCTAACCGTTAAATGATAGAACAGCAAAACAGAGGGAACAAAATGGTCAACACAGGACCCAATGTCAATCTGCTACAACATACAAGTCTCCTATGATAAAAGTAAGCTAGGTCTGCTAATATCACCAAAATAGTAATAAGTTAAGAGTCAACTTTATGGTGTCCCAAAATCATCTTGCTCGCAGCGTGTTCTCTGCCTAAACATCCTTCTATAACTATGTTTGAACAGGTTGGTCCTATCACAAACTTACCAAAGAGAATGAACTTCCTATGGTTTGCAAGTCTCAAATTTATGTTGACAGCTTACAAGCATGCGGGTAAGAGATAAAGAGAAAGTGTTTATCAACAAGAGGAAAAAAGAATCCACTAATATGATAGATAGGAAATGGAAAACGTGAACAAACTCATGCAACTTAAGCACAGACAATAAATGTTTAGTCTACAGTTCAAGTATGCAAGGAGAGAAAATGTAAACTTACTTTCGTGTAATTCTTCTCAGCTTTGTTCTTCTCTCTCATAAGGCCCATCCCGTACAAAAAACCGATCAGAGAGAGACTGCGCCGCAGGGTTCCCCAATTTTCCAGCCGCCTCGATCTCCCTGGACGAATCCTCCATTAAACTCACATCACCTGAGCTAACAGCCGACATTATTTTGCGAAGGCCGGAGTAGTAGATCGCCTCGCTTTCGGTGCCAGATGGGGCGCCATGATCCCGGTCGAGCTCCTCCTCGGACTTGTGGTAGTCTGAGTCACCAAACTCATCCCACTCCGACGCCGAGTCAGGATCGGAGGGTGGTTCGTCCTTGAGGTCGTCCTGAGAGAGGACGAGAACAAATGGGCGGGCAATGAGAGAAAGAGGGAGGAGCGAGAAGATAAGGAGAAAGAGGAAGGATTTTCCAGTGAGATACCGTCGATGCATCGTCGTCGGGATAAGAATTCAGGAGAGATCGGTGCCGAATACAGATTTTGCTTCAGAGAATCTATTGCTATTGACTCCACTTACTGAAACTAGTTCTTGAAAATGTTACTGTAGGCCATGCCACGTATTCCCCGTTCATTTGTCCAATGGAGGTGAAGAAAAGAACAGGGTATCAATGTCATTTCACATAACATTCAAATGTCAAAAAGGGCCCTGGGGCCTCTTTTGGGAATGTCAGAGTCTTAGGGCCTTTTTTGGGTTAAAAGGGCCCCCATATGGATTTTCCCAAAAAAGATGTTCTCTGCTTTATTTATATATATATATATATATATATATAACACATATTAGGGTGTTTTGGTAATTTCATCTGAAATCAGGCAAAAATAAAATCACACACCTTACCTTATGAAGGATTCAAACCCGTAATCCAAAGGACTTTAACAATCCCAATATCATCAAGCTACAAGCTTTACCTTGACATTGAGCTACAATAAATAATAAATATATAATTACCTCATAATATTATATAATTTATTTTTATTTTTTTTTAAATACCTGGGTTATTACATTCAATGTCTATCTTTCCCCGACTGACAAAATAGGAGGGGTTGATCCTTCATGGTCCTCATCATTTTAGAGATTGTGTGGAAGATACTGGGCTTATTGAAGCAAGGGTCCAAGGGGAGATATTTACTTGAGAAAGACAAGGCTTGAAGGAGAGATTAGATTGGGTTTTCACCAATTTTAATTGGGTTAACTGCTTACCCAATTTTGTCGTCCAACATGAGCTTAAATTTAAATCTAATCATAGGATTGTGGTTGTGAATTCAAATCCTTCTTCCTAAGAATATCACCAAGGAAGACTGGCAGGAGAAAAATTGGCTTGAAGGTCTTCAAAATTTCATAACTTCTGCCTTGGAGTAGAATGAGAACCGGGTGGGAAACTTCACCAGGAAGAAAAAAGAGTTGATTAGGTGCTTAGAGGGAATTAACCGATGTAGGAAAATGAACCTTCAGTCCGGTTTGTTTCAACTTGAAAAAAAAAAACTTTGGGAAGAATACCATAAAGTAGCAACCCAAGAAGAAATTGTATGGTTCTAAAAATCCAGAAGTAAATGGTTTCAGGGAGGAAATACAAATACAAATTTTTTTCACGTCTCAACAATGGTTAAAAAGAAGAAACAAAGAATTGGTGCCATTAAAAATGATAAGGGGGAGTGGGTAGAGGATCATGATACCTTGAAATTGATGATCAATGATTTTTTCCAAAAATCTCTATACAAGGGATGCAATTGTGAAAGACCCTGAGGGGTGGTGCTCAAATTTCCCTGATATAGATGATAATAAAATTCGCCTTCTGTCAAGAAAAGTCTGCAAGATTGAGATAAAAAATGCAGCCTTTGCCATGAGAGCTTTTAAAGCTCCAAGTCCTAATAGCCTTCAGGCTCACTTTTTTCAGACCCAATGGAACATAGTGGGTGATACAATTTGTGACTTCAATGATGAATGCTTCAACAACCCTCAAAACTATCCAGCATAAATCAATCCAAAGTTGTTCTTATCCCTAAAGTTGATAATCCTACAACTTTAAAGGAATTTCGACATATTTCCTTATGCAATGTAAGCTTCAAAATCATTACTAAGCTCTTAGCCAATAGGTTAAAAGAGGTCATGCTCCATCTTATTAGTCAAGAGCAATGTAGCTTCATTGCTAACAGATCAAGCTGTGATAATATCCTTATCGCCCAAGAAATCATTCATTTCATAAGAATGAATGGTAGAAAGAAGGGTTTTGTGGCTATCAAAATTGATATGGAGAAAGTGTTTGACAGGTTAGACTGGTGGTTTATCAAAAATATCCTCAAATGTCTAAATTTGGATAACAATCTCATTGATCTCATTATGACTTGTATTTCTACCACCTATATGTTCATTCTCTAGAATGGGGACGAATGCCCGAGCTTTGTCCCTACTATAGGAGTTAGACAAGGAGACCCCCTAAGCCTTTATATCTTTGTCCTGTGTATAGAGCACTTGGCTCGACTTATTAAATCTGAATGTAAAGCCCGTCATTAGAAACCTTTCAACTTCAAGTGGGGTAGCCCCTATATCTCCCACATATTCTTTGCCGATGACCTCATTCTTTTCACAGAAGCTTCTAGTGCCCAAATGATTAAAGTGCGCAAAGTGATGCAAAGTTTCTTCGAAGTTTCGGGCATCGAATTAACCTTGACAAATCTCGAATGTTTTGCTATAAAAGAGTTAACTTTAAATGAGCACTTGAGTTGAGTCATCTTCTTGGGATTGGGATTATTGCTAATCTCGAGAAATACTTAGGGGTACCGATTATCCATAAAAAGAGTTACTTAGGCCACATACTATCCCCTTGTGCAAAGAGCCAAGAAAAAGTTGTCCACGTGGAAAAAATAATTTTTTTACTATTGCAAGACGCTCTATACTTATTAAGTCTGTACTATATTCCTTACCAAGCCATTGCATGCAATCAACCTTCCTTCCTATTTGTACACTTAATGAAACTGAGAAAATTTCTAGGAAGTTCTTATGGTCCCAAGAAGAAGACGTGAAAAAAATGCATCTCATTGCTTGGGAAAAAATTACTCAAGCTAAGAAGCAAGGGGGACTGGGTTTCATAAATCTTCGTCACCTGAACAAAGCATTCATAATGAAGAGTCTCATAATAAAGAAATATGCTCTTTGGGTTCAAATACAATTGTGGTGACTTACACCTACCTAATGTCTCCAAAAAGAGAAATTCATCCTCTGCTTGGAAAGCAATTGTTGAAGTTTGGGACAAATTCCTCAATGGTGTTGGAAAAAAGGTTAACAATGGGGTGGTGAACCAAGTTCTGGTCTGACCTTTGGCTTCCCTTTGATCAACCATCATATCTTTTGTTCAAAACCCTTCCTTAAAGAAGATGAGACGGTAAGGGATCAATTACTGACAAATGGACGATGGAATATTAACATCAGTTGGCATGGAGTTCTACCCCCCGATATTAGAAATACCATTTCCAAAATTCACCCCCTCCAACAATTCACCGGATTGCAGATGGGGGTTTCTCTGTGAAATCAGCTTATCAATATCTTTCTGCTAGAGGAGAAGCTAAAACTAACAACTTTTGGGCCCAGGTGTAGAGATGACAACTTCTTGAGAAAGTTAAATATTTTATGTGGCAAGTAGGTCACAAGAGACTATCACTAACTCTCTTCGGGCCAAGCGAGGTCTTACCACTATAGTGTTTGTCCTTTCCAGTGTAATAGCGAGGAAAGTATGATTCACATCATTCGAGATTATGAACAAGCAAGAAATTTGTGGAAACAAATTTTAAAACCTAACTTTTTTCTCGCTTTTCACTGGCGCTTTCGTGTTTGGCTTAATTGGAACACCAATCATAAGCCTGGAAAAGGAAAATTTCAGAACTTCTCGTGGACAATAATCTTTAGCCTGGGGTGTTGGATTCTTTGGACAACCAGATGCAAGTTTCTATTTCAAGAAGTGAGCACAGACACTAGGGAGATGCTTCACCAGTGTAACTAACTTCTCATGAACAATAATGCGAATCAAAAGCTCAATCATCAGATTTTCCAACTTAACAAGTTAGAGGAGAAACCCTGGACCCCCTCCTGCTAATGCGGTCCACATTGATGTGGATGAATCGGTGTGTCAACAACACCAACCAGCTTGCGGGGAGTGATAAGAAATGCTCAAGGAGAATAGTTGATAGGCTTCTATCAACCCCTTAGCGTTCATACCGTTATTGAAGCTAAAATTTATGCTATTATGGTAGGGTTAAAAATTGAACTCCAAATGGGTTTTCAAAGAATCATCCTCTATTCTGATTCCCTAGTTGTCGTCGATATCCTATGAGAGACTACCCTACAGATCATCCTCTTAGATACATTATTGGGCGACTAAAGATCTTTTTTTTCGAGATTGGGACGTAGAGTTATATCATACTTCAAGAGAAAACATTTCATGTGCTGACTATATGGCCAAAGAAGGTCATGGTGTTCTTGTTGGTGGCGATGTGATTCTGATTCCAACAATCCCCATAGGATGCCTCAATATGGTTTTGAAGGATCAACAATCCTACCACTTATAATTTATTTTCTATTTTGTTGTATTAAGGGCTGAATTCTCATAATCTAGTTCCTAACTTATCTTATCAAGCTTCAACTTACCTGTATTATCCCAAAAAGAAAAAGAAATACTAGTTTGTTTCAAAATCTTAAAAATTATTAAGAAACTCACATTGATATAAACAAAGGTAAAAACTTAACATTTAATTAAAAAATGAAAACTCTATATCAATTTTATTTTTTATTTATAACTTGTTTTCTTACACACACTGTACTAGATGTGACCTCTCTTCTAAAGGGAAAGGTGGGTGCCATGTAAGCTAAGACTCACAGGTTATTTATAACTTGTTAGAACATCTTTTAATTTTATTTACTTGGATGAGGTGTCACTACCAGATGATATGCTGACATATTGCAGATAAAGTGTCAAGCAACGAACGGTGAGGCGATCTCTGTGCGACACATCCCCAACTGCTCCACCTATAGGGGTGGAAATAGGCCAGGGGCCTGTGGCCTAGCCTGTCAGGCTAAAAGGCCAGGCCAAGGCCTGTTTTGTCTTAACAAGCCAGGCCTAGGCCTCCAAATAGACCTGTTAGGCTTGACAGGCCGACCTGTTAAGAATAATTTTTTTTTTATAAAAAACTAATTAATATCCCTCCAGCCTGTTTACATTAGGCCTGTTTTTATTAGGCATGTTGTCGGTCTGTATACTGTAGGCCTATTTCCGGCCTGTTTACATTAGGCCTGTTGTCGGCATGTATATTGTAGGCCTGTTTTCGGCCTGTTTGCATTTGGTTTGTTTTCGACCTGTAAAAAATACAGGCCTCTTAACCGGGCTCAGGCCAAAATTTTAGCCTGTAACAGGCCACAGGCCAGGCTCAAGCCACTTCCTTGCATAACAGGCCTGGTCTGACCTGTTTCCACCCCTATCCACCTACAAATACCCCCTCCATGTACCACATTCTTCACCCATCTCCTCTAACTCTTTACTATTCCTTAAGATTTCTCTTATAGCAAGAGCAAGTCTTGATATCTAAAGTTAGGCAGTAAAACTGGTTTGAACATCTTTTACTTTTATGCATTTAGATTTAATTATTTTTCATATTTTTTATCCTTTAAGTATTGATTTACTTGATATATATCCCCAAATACACACATTAACTAAACGTATATTCTCAAGTTTGAAGAATAAATCATAAAGTTCATTTAGCCAAAATCAAAAATTAGACTTATTTTAACATGAAAATGGAGCAAATCTTGCAAGTCTTTTTTTTTTTTTTTTTTTGGGTAACAATAAACTTCTTTGGTAACAATCTTTACAAGTTTTAATATACACACACTTGAGTCTTCAACATTTTCACATATCATAATGTTTTTTTCCCTATAGACATGTACCTCCTATTAGAGACAATCATATTCGAGACGCTCTCAGCCACTAAATGTGGGCATTTCTCCTGGTAAAGATTCAAGCTTGGTTAATATGCATACTTAGTGAGTGTTATACATATATAATACTCCCTCCGGTCCTAATTATAGGAGCAAATTTTAGAGTTGATTTTGGTCCTAATTATAAGAGCAAGTTTTAACTTTTGTCATTTTTTTTCTATAATACCCCTATTTATACTTTCTCAATAATAATTAAAGACAATAATAATTTAATAATACACCTATATATTTTATAAAGTAAATAATGTTTGCAACTCATTAATGTCATATATACCTAAATTATACTTTTTTATATAAAATAATTTAGAAATAATTTTTTTTTGGACATAACGAGCGGGAGGGATTATATTAATAATTAATTAATTACTCTTTCTAATTAATTACTCTTTTATCATGGCGTTCTGGTGATTACCTGCAGCCCAGTGCATCAACCACGTTGATAAAAATATCTAATTTGCATCAGGTCAGTGGGTCAATTTGGAAAAAAAAAAATATGGGATATATTTTTCAGAGGGGTATTTTTGAAAAATACACATAATTAACTAATTTAACGTCCTTCCTTAATCTCCCCAAATTCTGGTAATTTACTCCTATATTAGGACCGGAGGGAGTAGTAGTTTTTATATAATTTATAACAAGCCACCCTATTCATTAGCTATGAATAATACAACCCATTTCAAACTTTGGGTAATAAAGGGAAATTGTCTAGCCGAAAGAAATGGGTCATGAATCCCATTTTTTCACATATCTTCAAAGCACATCCCTTTTACAATTGACATAACACACTCTAAAATACAAACACTCCTTAAGTACATCCCTACTACAATTGACATAACAAACACTCTAAGTAGTTTCCATCAGTGACTTGACATTAATCATATGGCTTGATGTAGACTTAGCTGCTTATGTATCGTTCTGAATTTCTCTTTCAACCTCTTGATCTGCAAAACCACAGTAATACAGTTTTACATCATAGGGAATAATGGAGGCTAGATAGTTGCTAACATTTGTAAAAACATTAATTTTTTGAGCAGAAAAGCCAACATCAAGAAGGAAATAGATACCCTTTTCAGCTCAATTTCAGTATCTCTCTTCTGCTGGCCCAATGAGTGCCTCAGGTTGGTTATGTCAAAAACATTATCCAGGTCATCTTCAAAAGCAGAATCTAGGTCTTCCCGAAGAAGAGCAGGTAACTTGTCCACAATAGGCATCAAGAGGAAACAGTTGAACTGCAAAATGTAAATGCAAGCAGTGTGTCATGAGTCTCATATCGGGAGCGTTACCTTGAAAGAAGGGCCTTATAAAGCCTAGGGTTCCCCAACTCTAACAGATAACTTTTGGAATGTGGCTCTCTCAAGGCCTTATAAGGCTCCTCTTTCAAGGTAAGTGTGGCTCTCCCAAGGCCTTATAAGGCTCCTCTTTCAAAGTAACCATCCCGATGAGAGACTCATAACACATTGCCCGAAAAAAAAAACAGGATAATAGAAAAATCAGAGGAGTGTCTCAGATTACTGATATAATTTCGTCATAATTCACAATATCATCATTAACTTGATGTGTTGCCACATGAAGTTGTAGTTGCAATTAGCCAAAACAACAAAATTTCAAAAATGAAGTATAAAATGCATTTAAGCATGGTATTTTGACAACAAACAAATCACAAACTTATTTTTCCAGTAAACAACAAAGAACAGCTTTTAGAAGGGCTAACCACCCTCTCAGCCTTGTGAAGCAGGCTGTTTCATCTGTGATGAACATGAAATTTTTTGCAGGCATATTGCTCAACTGCAGAGTGTCAGGAAAAGATATTATACTTTTAAATGTGCAGAAACTAGGTTTTGATTTTGAGAGAAAACACCATTGTCATATCTTAAAAAATCAGGGGGCCAGACCAAGTTCTGTAACAATCACACAAATATTCCCCAAAATAATCAATTTATCAACCCTCTACTTCAGCGCTCACTTCGGCATGTTTCTGCTTCACGCAGGTAAAGAGGTCCAAGGATCATACCTAACAAGAATAGAGATGCCTGAACAAACAAGCAAAAAACATATCACAAACCTTTAATTCTGTGGAAGCTAAGAAATACTCTCTTATGCCATGAAATATCTGTTGTACCAAAGCATAAACAATTCTTTCAGATGAAGGAGCAAGCCTTCGATTCCAAAGAGTACTATCCAGAAGGTCAGCAAGCCTCGTTTCTACGGTCTGAGTAGATGCGTTGGAATCAGTGCTAGAGGCCAAATGACTGAGCTTTACATCTGATCGTGGCTTCGTGTCCTCTTTCTCGTGAGCATTTGTTTGTGATAGACCATTTGCTGTAGAATTACTAGAAGCATAGGAATGATCTGTTCCACCAAATGAATCTAAGAAGTGGCGTAACCCAGCCCGATTCTACATAGTTGACATCAAAGGAAATATAAATTGATCAACGCAAACTTACTGAAGAAAACATTTTACTTACTGGTACTAAGAGTTCAACCGGCCAATCATATGGTCTAGCTGGAATTAATGGTGTTATCATTTAAAAAGAAAGGAGATAAAGCATATTCTTCCTGAAAGGGTGAAAGGATGACCCATTGATCAAGTATACCTTATTGTGGAGAGACCATGACACATATCGGGTGGTGCTCACCAAGTCCTCCATGCATCTGCAGCAAAGACACGTTAAAAGTGACATTATATATATATATATATATATAACAAATCTAATAGAGTACCGGATTAGCAGAAGATAATGGAAGTTGCGGAAAGTTAGAGATTTTAGGAATTAATATTTAATTAATTGAATATGTTTTTATTGTCTTTTATTATTATTAGGAAATAAGAGGAATATCTTATTAGATATTATCTTTAGGAATTAGGAAATAAGATGAATATCTTATTAGTTAAGATTTAGTTGTTAGGATTTATGATTGTTAGTTATCTAAATCTTAGATCTTAGATTTAGATATATTTTGTATTTATATTTTGAATAGAGTCTACCCTCTGTAAATCATTATAAATAGGCCTAGGCCTCATCAATAAAGTGTCGAATATTTCAGAGAGTAAATTGAAACGGGAGATTCTCCTTGGGCTTTAGTAATTAGTGGAGTTGTAGATTCTGGCTCTCCTAATCATTAAAGAATTGGCTGATCTTATCTAATAAGATCAGAGATGGCTGATCTTATCTAATAAGATTAGAGATTGGTTGTTCTTATTGAAGTAGTGAGATTCTTGCTATTTCTTTAAGATCAGAGTTTAATTATTCAATTACCTACGCAGACTCTAACAAGATCAGATGCATGGCAAAGGGTGAAATGGGGAAGGAAACTAGCAGAGAGAACCAATGAACATGTGAAGAAGAAACGTTAAACATTGTATCCCGACCATTTAGTTTCGTTGCAGCTTTTTGTAAAAAAAAAGGTGGTAAAATCCAACATATTTCCATCAAAAGAACAAATCATGAAAAAAAAAAGGAGTAGAAATGCTTAAAAGGGTTATAGATGTAAGAATCCTATACATGAAATCTTGTGTGTTCTTTACAAGCTAAATTATGCATCTTCTTATACTTCCTTTTCTACAAATTTTACAGCCAAAGTTAGTAAGAGTATACGCACAAAATTATCACTTGAATAAAATTTACCCATTTTTTCCATGTTGGTGCAGTACTTTGAATTAGTAAAAACTGAGATTTAAAGAAAACAAAAAAACGTTTGAGCTTGTCAAAATTGGGACAAGTAGCTAACTTTTCACGGCATGATTTCTCAGTAGATTCTGCGAAGTTATTGAAGGCAGAAGCAACACGTCTAAGGAAGACTTCATGACCACTAAGATACTCGCCATCTTTCTGTCAGAAACCAAAAACATAAATTGGCAAGGGGACAAGCTAGATATTTCATGACCCTGTAAGAAATTTTTGACAATGAGGGGCAGCCAAACCATTAATCTGAGAATGAAAAAAACATACCTGAAGAAGATATACAGAGATGGGAAGCAGTCTCTTAAGTATATGCAGCAGTCTTGAACCCAACTGTGCCCAAAAAAAGTACATTTCTATTGGTATTCATTAGTATACTACTATACTTGCAAATATACTTGGTGGCTCACAAATAGGTGCTACTAGATGTAAGGTTATTCAACATAGAACCATCCATGAATGAATGTTAAAGAGACAAGTAAAATGCACCTACTTTGCCTTAGATGGAGCCTGACCCAAGAATTGCAGCAAAAGTATCAAAGGTGTTCTCAGATGTAAAGAAAATATGCTAGAGTAACTTCACTTTCATAATAGTAATTACCTGAAGAAGAAAAGGTTCAAATGTGTCACGAGCCTTTGCAACAGCAATTACACAAGCAGTCCTATTCAGTATAAAAGTTAATGTAAACTTCAATGTCTAGTATTACAAGAAAGAAAACACGGAGGCCAACCAGACTACCTAGAATAATTTGTTCCATCATGAATATCTTCAACTCCACAGGCATTTACAATTTCTTCCCTTGTAATTGGGGGGCACTTGATTCCTCCAACCACAAAGCGAAATTCAGCCATCGCACGATGATATTGTGCACCACCATAAAGATGCATCCCTGCATTCTACATACAGTGATAAATCAGTTTATCAGAATGTTTGCTTCACAAGATCATCTTGTTTCCAACACACAAATATCACATTCATATGAAGCTCATTATGAAAAGGTATATGTAAAATAAGTAGAACATCAGCCAAAAGGACAAAAAATAATAATATTGTCTTTAAAAAAAGGGGACAATAAAATATGTGAGTGGTCTGTTTCCTCTAAAAATATAAAGCAGGAAGTCAGCAGAAAAAGAAACAAACCAATAGTGTTGTAACTTACAGGTATTAGCTTGCAAGGGAACTGAACCCCATCACTACCAACAAATGCTCCTCCATTTGTTCGTTCATCCAGTAGTGTTTCACCTGAAGCAAAACCAAAATGAAAATATGCCAAGGAATCATGTTTTCTTTATCAAGCAGAAGGCCATATCTGAAGAAAGAGCAGTGCTGAGGTAATTTACCAAACTTATCAGGAGGTGCAACAACTGTCCCTTTAAGCAACAATGACAACTGAATAGTAGAAAATAATAAAGTCAGGTGGAAATAAATGCCGGAGGATGTTTATTTTCAATATTCAAGAACTGTGAATTTGTTACAGAATTGTAATTCTGTAAGAAAGAGGAGGGAAAGAAGGCTAGAGAAGAAGAAACAGAGGGATTCAAGAGAGAAGTGAGAGGGGAAGAGAGAAAGAGAGGCAAGAGAAATCTGTATAGAGCACAGTTATTCCATCACAATCTGATAATCGGAGAGTTTTGTGGTATGCCTACTTATAAGGCAGGGGGTCATTAGCGCTAATCATGTAAGCCCCTAAATCACCAACTAATTCACTAACGGCTATATCCTAACTACCCTTCTAAGTGCCTTATGAACTGTTATTACAGTTATACATCAGAATTCCAATAGCTACAGAAAAATGAACAAGTATGCCAATAAAAGTCAGTATAAAATATTGAATGAAAAAGCTATTCCTGAGATGTGTGAAACTCACTAAATTAACAATATAATGTAAAATAGGAGTTCTACTACTCCCAAGGTGAAACTTCAACCCAAAAAGCAGGATCAGATAATGAAAAGATGGTTGAATTTACAAATACCCCATTCAAGAGCTCTTTAGATGAATACCTTGGTCAAAAACAGATCATGGAAGGCTCTTCCCTTCTCCTTTAGTTTGGCTTCATCCATGGAACTGAATATAATTGGAAGAAAAGATAAAATGACAAGAGATAATAGAAGCATAAGCATGGAAAACAGTAAATGCTAAAGATAAAATGACCAGAATTGTCCCCACCCATTGCAGATCATGTAACAAAATATTTCTAGTTTCACACAAACCTCAGTTCTTGATTAATATCTTTCAATCTCCTTGTTACACTCTGGTACTCCTTCTCAAGAAGAGGGATGATCAATGGTACGCTATCCATATACCTTGCAAGCACATTCTTTATTATTTAGGCACAGAACATAAAAATTTCAAGACCTATTAACCAAATAAAAATCAAGTCTGATGCATACCTCTTTTGGAGCATTTCTTCCAGGAATAACTTAAGTTTGCTTACGCCTATCCTACTTCTTTCTTGCTTCGACAATGGCCTGCCTAACTTCTCCTCCAAAGATGCAACATCTTCAATTTCTCTCGAGCATACTGCCTAAATTCACAAGTACACTAATTTTTATTTTGGGCTGCCCATAAGTCGTGAGCACAATTAAATAGCTTAACAGAAGATAACATTCAGGTCAGTCATAACAACTCAAACGAGTGTTAAGTTCCCACAGGACATTAATGAAACCTTTTTCACTCATAGTAACTCAATGGATGGAGTTTCAAATTAGTCATAATTTCAACATAGACTCTATAATTTTGTCTACCATTTTATATTAACAGGAAGGAAGGTTTTAAAAAGCAACTGCTTTCTTGCAAGCCAGATCAACAAAAGAAAAGGAAAAAAAAATCCAGTCACAAAAGCATGAGTAGTATAAATGATAAGCACCAAGTAGGTTCTGGGGAGCTAACTAATACAACATTTTCAATGAGACAAAAGATCAAATGAAAATAATGAATTACTAAAAGGGCGGAACCTGTTTGAACTCATCATGGGACCTGTATACAGAATCACTTCCAGAACCAACTCTTCCAGAAGGCACAGATGTGAAGAAGGGGGAATCACCCAGAATGCAGCCATCAAGGGTACATGCAGGGGGTGAAAGGAAAACCTCAACATCTGACGGACGTGCAAATTGAGGTATCCTAGTATCTAGCTTGGTAGAGACAATTACAGTCCTCGACAACTCTGGATCAATCTACAATAAACCAAAAAGGGAACTTACTTTTGAAGCCTTGGAACTCTATTTATACTCACAAAAGTTTTTGTCCAATTCCAGCCATACGACAAGGAATATACTATATGCGGTGTAAGAGGCATCCAGTAATACTGGTAATTTAAAATCAATATTATACCATTGGATAAACTTTTATAATTCAAGTTTCTCAGCAAATCCACTGTTGGTAAAATTATCATATTCAAGAAATTTTATACTAATCTGAAGTTGATTTTCTGCTCTTTCAGTGCAAGTTTCCTCTATAGTTTAACATTCAGGACTAACGAAGTAACTTCAAAAGTTAGATCAATAAATATCACATTCTATGTCAAGATATTAATAATTGTAAGTGAGCCAAGTCATAAACCATAATCTATTTTAAGCATATAAATATTTTCTTTCCAGACTGAAAGTAAATTGATCACTGCTTCCAGGGATATGATAAAGGAATTATTGCATGAACTGTTGGCTCTCTGCATATTTAATGAATTTCACTTTGATGCAACTCAATTCTTTTATTTTGTTTCACTTCACAATTATTTCTTTCAAAAAAAAAAAAAAAAGCTCCGTGAATTACAAGGACTCTGAGGTGAGTCACATTGTATATGGCTTATTAATAATGCAGCTTGCAATATTTTCATATTCTATATTGATTGATTCCTACTGAGAATAATGCACTCTGTAAGCAAAGAAGTTAAGGGTACTTTACAAGACAATTAGTAAGGAACACGAAGAGTGCACATGCCTGCATTACTACACGTCGTGTGGTAGCGTTGCTCCAATCACTACAATCCTCAAGACACAATATAATAAATTCCTTATGCTGCATTTTTGCCCGCACTAAGGACTCCACTGCACGAGCTTGAGCCTGCAATGAAGGTTATGAAATCCACCATACCCAATAAGAACATTGTCCATAAGAAATCAAATGCATATCTTTAAAAGAGAATTAAAATTGACCTGTAATGCTCTATTCTTTCGCCCAGGAGCAGGAGCAATAAGTCCCGGAGTATCTATGATTGTAAGATTTGGGCAATATTTATATTCCACTCTAATAATTATTTCCTTAGCTGAGAATTGACAAGACTCATGCTCTAACCTCACATTTTCATCTTCAATATATGCCTGTAAGAACAGTCATGCAAGTATAACTTAAACATTTACAAAATATTGCAACGAATATATGGACAATCATAGACTTGTGAAGGGTCCCTAGTTCCTCACGTTTATCTAAATAGGTGACAAACTCTTCATGAAGTCAAAATTTATCAGCCAGATGGCCTTTCAAGGAAAATAACTCAGTTTTTGTTAGTATTGGGTTTCTTGTAAACATAATTAAGTTGTGGTCTCTAACACAAAAAAGTCAAACAATGAATTAAAATAAGCTTGGGTGGCTCACAAGCTAGAACATTTTCCCTTCATTCCCTTTTGCAGATCAGTGCACTGGGGTTCCAACCCCAAAACATGGACCTCACATGAGCCAGACAGGAACCATGAGGCTAAGAAGCCAAATGGCGTGGGCAAAACTCCATTCATTAGCCTCTGATTGAAATACACAAAACACTCTACAAAGGAAAATAGAGCTCAATCATATTTTCAGTACAAACAGCAACGCACAACTCGATTTGAATTTTACCAACAGCTTTATCTTATTTACATTATAGCTTTTAGTCTTAGTTTGAATATGCATGCACAGGTTATCATACTCCCAAGTTAGTCACAGAAGTTAAATTTTCTATAGTCAGAATGGCATTCAAAACACCATTTCCAACAGTAAAATTCTAATAACAGAGTCATAAAATAGTTCATAAAAATTCATGAAAGAAGTGGAGAGAGGAAAAAAAAAAAACTCTAAGGACTGAACTTATATAGCCTGTAATTCCATCCCAAGTTCAGCAATATTACAATGCAGACAACTACAGGCCAAGGGAAGGCGAAAGCTTCGAAGTACTAATAAAAACAGACATTAAAATGACCTGAATTTCCATAAGAGACTTCTCTTGGGCCAAAGTGGGTTCAGCATCTGAGACGAGATAACACAAAGGGGACTCACAATGAGGGTCGTACTTCATGTGAAGTGTAATGGGTCGCCTGGTCTTGGTGCCGCCGCCAACATGGTTGAACTGAAAGCCCATGAGGGCTTCGACGAGGGCGCTCTTGCCGTCGGTCTGGTGGCCCACCACCAGCACGGCCGGCGCGTCGAACGGAGTCTCGAACTCTTGAGCCAACCCATGAAGCTCATTGTAAGCTTCGTACACTCGTGACTGGTCATCGCATTGGGTGGCGCCCAAGCCTTGGTCTCCTCCATATCCATGTCTTTCCCAATTGAGATAAGAGACTCTTCGATCAAAAAAAAAAAAAGATAAGAGACTCTGTAGAGCGGACACTATACAGGATACTCTCGTGCTGGGGTAGTGGGGAACACCAATGGGGAAACTGATTTTTGGATTATAATTTTTTTTTATATCAAAAATTGTAGGAGAGGGGTTGGACTCACCCACAGTACAACAAGGCGTACTCCACAGGGAATTCAGGACTAAGAGTACACATATCTCCACCTTAGCTTGGGTTACCGTTGCTTCGTAGACCCCCAGAATGCCTCCCCAGCGCCTTGACCAACTTCAAGATCAAACTCTCTCCCTTTTGGTGAGAGTGTCTAACCCTTCGCTAGTTGAACCTAAGAACAAGGGGTGATTTTTGGATTATAATTGAAGGTAATGAATTTTGAGTTTTTGACCATGCACAATTATAGATTGTCTATGGACTAAGTAGTAAATTTGTCCTAGAAGTACATGTCCAAGAGTAATTTTGTCTTGAAAGTTTTTTTTTGGCTCAATGTTGGCCCAGAAGTTTAAAAGCGTAGTAATCTTGCCCTTTACCGTTAAAAATTTAACGGTCAATGTCATATTTTTAACGGTCAACTTTAGTTTTTTAATAGAAAAAAAACATTGCTATGTTTTTAAACTTCCAGGCAACATTGAGCGAGGAAAAAAACTTACAGGGTAAAATTGCTCCTGGGCGTTACTTCTGAGACAAATTTACTACTTAACCCTTTTATTGTGAAGGAAGGAGACATCCCTATATCGTAGTAGATCTTTTAGCCCCTTATCGCCATGGAGGAAAAATAGGACTTTTCGATGGAGCTAGGGTGGGTAAAACAGTACTCATTATGGAATTGATCAATAACATTGCCAAAGCTCATGGGGGTGTATCCGTATTTGGGGGAGTAGGTGAACATACTCGTGAGGGAAATGATCTTTACAAGGAAATGAAAGAATATGGAGTAATTAATGAACAAAATATTGCGTAATCAAAAGTGGCTCTAGTCTACGGTCAAATGAATGAACCGCCTGAGCTCGTATGAGAGTTGGTTTAATCGCCTAACTATGGCGGAATATTTCCGAGATGTCAATGAACAAGACGTACTTCTATTTATCGACAATATCTTCCGATTCGTCCAAGCAGGATCCGAAAATCAAAATTTCTCTTACCTTCTTAGGAAAATCTTTAAAAAAAAATAACATTTAAATTTTAAAATCTTAAATATATGATTTTACAACCAAATGAATTGTCAATTGCTTTACTGTTATTGTTAATCTCATTACTATTATTGTCAACCGGATTTTGAAGTTCAAGTTTATTTTTCTGTCATTATCCCTAGCTTTTCTTTCTTTCTTTCTTTTCAGCCTTTTTTTCCCCATAATTAGGGGTGTTCATGATGCCCACCGTCCGCGCCCAATGAAAAACTGCCCAACCCAGCCCTAAGAAAAGTAGCCCAAACAAAATTGGGCACAACTGGTCAAGCAATTTTATGCGTGTGGCCGGGCATCGGCAAGGTATGTCGCCCTGCCCATTTGGCCCTGCCCAGTAGTGTATATAATATTTTTTTATTTTTTAATAGAATAAAAAATTATTTTATATTTTTTTTATAAAATAGTATTATATATTTTTTGCAAATTATTTAACTTATAATAAAAAAATTCTTGAACACGTTATATATTCTTACATGCTTGAACACATATATTTGATATATACACACCTAAACGCATATATTCTTGAACACAAATTCTTCGTGATTGATCATTTGATATATACATACCTGAACATATATATTACTTCTTATTTTGTCATGTAATTATTGTTTTATTTTCTTCCTACTGCACATGGAGAAGGGGGAATGTAATGGTTACTGTTATTGGGTTGGCTAGTGGTGAATGAAGTAGGCAATTTGCAACCTTTAAAGTTTAAACTAAGGCCAAGAACCTACAATCAATTGTTACTTTTACATGTAAATGATGCAATAATTTGTTTTCTTTTTTGCTTTCTTGTAGGTGATTCTATATGCTTCATCCTTTTGACATTTATTTTGGGGCCTTGATGCAACCTCTAGGAGTTTTGGATGTCTACAAGGCTTTAATTTCTATTTTTTGATGTCTTGTATTTAATGGATTATGGACTATTTTTTGATGCCTTGTTAAGACATATGTTGTCTTTTTAATTTTAGGACTTAATTTGGAGACTTATATTGAAATATTTAAAAGTGTAGAATTATGGATGTTATTTAATTTTTCGCTTACTTAAGTCGTTTTTTTCATATAGGATATGACAGGGTATCATCACTTGGGCATAGAAGGGCCTTGCCCTTGACCATTATCGCCCGCCCAAAATGTCGTGGCTTCTATCGGGCAAGGCAGGCAGGGCATTGGGCCGCATTTTGTCGCCAGTGATCTTCGTGCAGGTATCGGCAAAGGTCTCGCCCGCCCATGAACACCCCCACCCTTAATACAAAAAGCCAATTAGTTTTGAACGGTTTAAGGACGACCTGGAGGATTTCATCTTTAACTAACCGCTTTTAATTAAAGGGTTAAGGAGCATATTTGCCAACGAACTATTACTTGAGGAGCGTCTGACACAAAAAACAATTGAAGGGACCAAATTGGCCAACAAACTATTAAAAAGTGAAAAAAATACCAAATAACTATTAGAAAAAACAACTATCACTACTACGTTAAAATATGAGGCACTGGCGTAGGACGGTGGCGGAAACGCTGGAGAAAAGAGTGGTTAAGCCTTATTGTTGGATAAGGCAAACACCAACAGAGATGGGACCCATGCGAGTAGGCGCTGTGGCAGCGACGGTTGCTGCTTGTGGCATTGGAGGGACGCAACCAAGGTGCAAGACGCATGCTGGTCGATAGCTGTGGACTGCTGGATGAGTTCAAGAGGGTGAGTGGAACACCCAGCAACAATGGAAGCTTTGGAGATGCCGACGTCGTCGACATTGTGACAGTCAATGGAAGACGGAGACACCAAGACAGTGACAGGGTAATAGTTTGTTGGTGAATCTGCTCAAAATTGTATTATTTTTTTTCACTTTTTAATAGTTTGTTGGCCAATTTGGTCCCTTCAATTGTTTTTTGTGCCAGACGCTCCTTGGGTAATAGTTCGTTGGCAAATCTACACCTTAACCCTTAATTAAATGAAAATGAAGATATGGCACAAGCTAATCAAAATTTCATCAATGACATTTTTTATTGAGCAGAATGCTACATTTAGAGTGCAGTGCAGAGGTTAACCCCTATTTGTTTTCAAGAAGAGTCAGAGAGCTAGATTCGAACGAGCCAGAGGTGACTAGATTCGAACGAGCCAGAGGTGAGGGGATAGACCACCGTCACTTTCTCTCTACCACCGTCAACCACCATCGCTGGAAACTACAATCGAACAAGAGAAGAGGGAGAGGAAATTGGATAGACCCAGTCACTACCATCTTCCTCCAAAACTCCCAGGATCGTCGACTTTTACCGACGCTTCCCAGAGTCGGTTCTTTCGGCTGCCATTCAGACTTCTGCATCTGCTTCGTACTCATCCCACCGTCCATTTTTATATTATATTACATTACATTTTTTCCCTGAAAACACGCTCGGCCTCCCCCTCCCCCTGTCGATTTCAATATAATGTATTATAATTTTTATGGTAATTCAGAATTTAGATGATGGGCAGTAACTTGTAGATAGTCAAGCCAAAGGGGGAGAGAGAAGAAGAAAGGCAGTATAAAGAAAAGGCTGACCAAGCATTTGAGGAAGAAGAGAAAAAGGCAGTCCTGAGCTCTGAGGTTCTCAAAACGGAGTTAGAACCAGATGGTGATTTAAAATTGGTAGCTGATTCTAAGCCAAAAAGGAAATCAAGCAAAACTTCTGCTATCGCCACTGAAAAATCATCTACTCCTAAGCTAGGTTCAATTGTTCGTGTTCTTTCTGGAACATTTGCAGGGTTCACAGGCACTCTTAAGAAGGTGAATCGCAAAACAAAAATTGTGAGTTACCTTCTTAACAAAGTTGACAAAAGTAGATTGATGTAATGAAAATGATGGACCAATATATTGTTCCAAATGGCTGTAAAGGTTGTCCTAATGTGTAAATTAGTGGAGGGAAAGGGTCCAGATTTTTTTAAAATTTTTATTTCATGCCTTTATTTTTCTTCTATAAGAATGTAAACTAAAGCATCCTTTTCTTGCAGGCAACTGTGGCTTTTACTCTATTTGGCAAGGAGAATATTGTCCACATAGAAGTCAGTGAAATTGCTCCTGAGATAAGCTGATGCTTGTAGGTTGTCTGATGTGGTATGCTTCACAATTTTGTATTTTCTTAGTGTCCAATATGATTATTGTTAATAATTTGTGATTTTGCTTTTGCCAACCATTGACTTAGTCTTTTGCCTTTAGGATGGACGGAATTCTGTTTGGCCTAATGATCCTCACGGGGGTTGGAGTTATTGCGTGACAGTTCCTTCGTGGGTTGTCCATCCGGATTCAAGAGGTTCTGATTCCGTTGTGGTAAGTGATTTTTCCCCACTAAGAAAACTAAAGGAAGCGGATGACTGAAATTGAATATTCAAACACACTGGTAGGTTCAGTGTTTGAGATCATTTCCTTTACACTTGCTGTAAACTGTGTTTTTCTCTTATAGTTCAATGGCAGATGGGTAATATGTTCAAGGAAAAAGCTTCTTTTTCGTTTTTTACCTTATAAGAAAAAATAAAAGAAATGAGACAATCCTAGTGGAATGAGACGCACCTTCTATAATGGTTGTTGTCATATACTATGTTTACTCCTGAGTCCTGACAATTCTCACACTGCAGTTTTTGTTTTGTGGAAATGGCTTTTTTGTTTAGCTACTTGAATTTGCAATCTATTCTTATTCTTTGCAAACAAAGGAAGAACTTTCTTTTCCTCTTGCTATATGTGTAAATACATTGCAATTGTGTGAGTATTATTGCATTCTATTAGGAGACTAGGGAATTTTTCAGACTTCTAGTCATGCTGCACCATGCCTCTTCCTATATTTATGTAACTTTCGTTAAAAATCTTCTCCTTAAGTCCTTATCTGCTTTAACAAATTTCTTGGCCATCATTCTCTACTTTAACATTTGAAAGTAACAGTTTTACAGGGTTCAAGTGGGCATACAATCCCCAGAGGGAATCACCAGTACGCGAGTAATCTTTCGCAGATTTAATGATCTTCTGAAGCTGTTTTCAGAAGTGAGTTTTGTTTTCAGAGCTTTTAAATATTTTTTTTCTGCTATACATTTCATTTATATAATAACAAGGAAGTATTATTTCCCCTTTTTCCAGCTGAAAAGAGAATTTCCCGTGAAAAAGTTACCCCCAGCTCCGCCAAAGAAGTTATTGAAAGTTAAAAGCCAGAAAGTGTTGGAAGAGGTAGATCACTTACTCAAATTCTTCCACTTGTCTACCATGTTATACGACAATAGTAACTGGTCCGTCAACCTTTTTAAACTTGAAATTTGTTATGCCCTTACTTTTTAAACAAATGAAAAAAAATTAATTTCATTCAGTATATTGCTTAAGAACATTCTGATACATGGCTGTGTTTGCTCAATGATCGCTCATTTTTTGTTGTTTATATTAGATGGCAAAACAACACAAACTTCTTCACGAATACCAATTTGTGGTTGCTGAAAAAAATTTCTTACTTACTATTAGTTTGGTCTCTAGAATGCAGAATAAAACAATTGCATTCACTGTTTTTAGTGTTTTGAAATGGCTTAATTCACAATTGCCATCACATCCCAGGCTCAGAGCCTTCTTTAGGAGTATATCACCAAGGCATTTCTCTAATGGAGATTGGAACACTGGAGGAAGCTGTGATAATGAAGTCCCATTATCTCACGGAAGTGAGGTTGTAAAAGAAGGATCAAAGGATCTAACCATTGAGGGTGCTCTAAAGGGTACAAAGATTAAAATATTGGATATAACTGCTATTTCAGAATTGAGGAATTGAGGGGGCTGTTTCTTCATCGATTTGCTTTATTTTTCTCTAGATGTGCAAGTTGCACATGTCTTCATACTTGCAATTGGAATTGTTTGCTTTGTTACTGATTTATTCTTTGGCAGGGAAAGTGTACAATTTTATCAGCCAGGATAGTGAAGCTGCTGACAAATTATTTTTTGTTTCCTCTGCTGCATAAGATTCTACAATTGGTATGAAACTGAGTATTCTTCTTTCATTTTATCAGCCGGTGTTGTTATCAAATGGTTTAGGAAAACTTTATTCTTATTTAGGGAATGTCAAAGTCCTAAAGAATGCTAAGTTACTATTGTCAAACATGTCATCTACAATCTCTTCCCCTGCTAGAGTCACTTTATAGTCCCTAGACATGCGAACATGACTTTTTTTTTTAAAAAAAAAAATTGATATAATTTTTTATTTTCGGCAAAAACAAGTAAAGATATAAGGTTGTTATATTTGAGAAGAGGTAGTGACGAATGGTAAAGATGATAATATAATAGTTTAGTGCAAAACTTGATTAAAGAAAGCAACATCGATATTATGTTGAGACTAATTAAGAATGATTATGTATAGAATAGTCCAGATTTGTACAGCTGTAAGATTCCTTCCTCATTCTATATTTTGTTATCAATGTTACACGTGTATCATTTATATTGGACAAATGATTCTATAAATACGATTGAACAGTGCCTCTGGAAATTACTAAGGCTACTGTGTATTTTCTATTCTTCGATTTCATTGCTGCTCTTCTACTCTGAGCTTGATCGCTATCATGGGATGAGAGCGACAGATTTGTTTCATTGCTGCTCTTCTCATGTTATACCTATTCTATTCATAATTTGTTACCTGAACCCAACTATACTCCCTCCCCTTTTTCTTCAGCACCCCTAACTTTTTAATTTTTTTTTAGTGTTCTTTATTAAGTAGAAGTATTACCCTTTTCAATTTGTATATACAATTATACATATATTTTGAGTGCTGGTCAAAGATGCAAAAGTTTTGGACAATATTACTTAGTCTGTTATTTCAAACGAATATATCCAAATTTCCCTGGGTCCTACATTTTTGAGAACATGACTTGGTCATGTGCTTCCTGATGTCATTTTTCACTTTTTCTAGAGGGTTGTGTCAAAATTTATGAAGTTTGCACAACTTTCTTAATTAGGAAGTCAAATTTTGTATAACACACTTGGGGTACTGTTAAAGCTGACGTGTCCTATGTTTGGAACATTATGCAAACCTATGCAATAAGCATATATGAATGAGCAACTTTCAGTGCTTAGCAATATATTTTGGATGGCTAATATTTGCTTGATTCATTTAATTTTTACAAATATGGCCTTTTTGAAGAAGATTATCTACTTAATACATGCTTTACAGAACAAAATATGATTCACCAAAGTAAAGAGTGTTACATTTTCTTTTGCAGATCATTTCTGCAATATCTGGTGGGATTACTGATCACTCTTTTCATGCAATTGGTTATGCTTGGCAGTCAGTTAATTGTTTCTTAACTGCATCATATTCTGTGGGTATAGTTGACTTGCGAGTAAGCTCACAACCCACTTCTTCATGACTCTAAGCTATAGATGTGATTTATTAGGTAAACGTTGCTCTTGATGTACAAAGAAAGGAGGATGTCTCGGCTGCAGTTTTTGGTCCTGGATGGGTCTATGAGACTAAGCAACCACCGGATTTTCAGACTGCTCAGAATTGGTAATGTAGCTATTTATGTTGCCATACCCAAAAATTGCATGCATATGAAAGGAAAAGAGAATGAGATGCCACATAAAGAAAACTTAAAAATGCGATAAGTTTCCTTTTTAGGACGTTTGTTATTACCACCTTGATTGGGATCAGTATTTGTTAGAAGGATGGATACTTAAATTGGTTTAATAGCTTTCAGTTACTTAATTGATACCCTTTTACATAGCAACACCTTTTATACTAGATATTAGACTATCAGTTTACTCATCTTCAAATGATTAAAGCATTGAGTCATGATGTATTAAGTAATTTGGGTGTTTTTTAAAGAAAAAATTAAGTTGTTGGGGACAAGAGCCCAAGTGACAATGATCCTTCTATAGTATTTACTATTTATGTTATTTACTAAATGAATTTTAATGCTTTATTTGAGTTGGTGTAAATTATGAGGAGTGTGTTGAGAAACGTTAAATAAGTGATTAAAGTTGCAAGTTTCAACATTTATGTTACAAAACTTAAGTAACAACATTTTAGAATACAGTTACTATACTTTTCTTATACAATAACTGGGTCATGTCATATATTGACCAACACATTCATCAAATCATCATTTACCAACAATTGATTTTCATTACTGTACAGAATCGGGGGCATGTGAAATGTCCTATGCAAAAGCGCTATCTGATACAATGTCATTGGCACCACATATTTACACCAACAAATGAATCAAGCTCAATTTTGTAGAGTGACTTAGTTAAGAATAAGAAAACCTCTTCCATGTAATCATAGATGATCAAAGTATCAATAAGAATGTAGTTTTTGAAACCATGCTATAATATTTCCTTTTCAAATCTTGCTTAAAAGCATTATATGATTTAAATAGATGAGGGGTTATTTTGTTTTATATCTATTATTTTGGAATCATATGGTGGTGCTTTTCATATCATTTTTAATTTTCATACTACACTGAAGCAAGAGGAATTTGTGTTCTCATATTGTCTTGCTTACGGACGATTGGAGGAAAAAAAAATGGAGGAATTAATAAAGTAGCAGGTAGATATGTAGAAACATGAGACAATTGAAGATTTTATTTGTTAAATCTTTGGATTATGGGTTGTTTTTGGTAGGTGATTGTAGAATAGTGTCTAGATGCCTCTCGCGCAACATGCGCCTTGGGTTTGGAGGGGGGGGGGGGAGTTCATGCTTGACATATTCGAAGGAATTTTAGTTGGACTATCGTATGTAAAAACAGATTATTTGACTGATAAAATATATTGATGTAAGTTCACATGATACCACTGCTTGCATTTTTAGACATTATTTTCAATTAAAGGCTAATAATGTGTATAAACTCTTAGGGAATGATGAATTAAGTCAAGATTTTTTTTGTATAACCAATGATATATCAAATTATATTATGTCACAAAGTAGTAAAGAGTATGACTTTGTTTTACGAAGCCATACAAAAATAAAATTTGGAAGCACGAAACTACATATTTAGAGGAGTGCATGGTTGAATGCTTTTGAGGGAGGTCATGCTTCTAAATGCCTCGGGGGTGTTAAGAAAGTAGCAAATTGATAAGATCTTTAGAAATGGTTAGCAACATACATGAGATGTTGTCAGTTCATGATACATATAGGAATGTTTATGTAATCTGATGTGTAGCATTTTGATGTAATTTTTTTTTTTTTTTTTGAGTTGAGGTAGAATTTGCTAAACATTGTTGAGTATAAATACCGATGTGGTTGTAATATTGTGTTTGTAGTGACAATTTTTGTTGGTTGATTTAAAATCCAATTATGTTTTTTATTTTTCTTTGTGTTTTATTCAATCTCTTACTAATTTGGATGAGTGCAAGATAAATATGTGTTTTTATGTTGTGAAACTATTGCACTCGCGCATCGCAGGGGGAAGTCACTGCTTGTTTACTCTAAAAGCTATATCCCAAACATTAAGGAAAAAAAATTGTCAAGTACTAGTTTTAAGCCTCCTAACTGCAATTCAAACAAGCTCTAAAAAGCACAAATTATGCCTGTTTGGATTCACTTAAATTTGAGCGTTAAAGGCAAAAAAATGCAGTAGCTTAAAAGCCAACGCTCACACAATGATCAAAAACCTGTTTGGATTGCTCAGAGCGTTGGCTTAACTTTAAGTCAAAAAAGCTCAAAAAGTCAGTTAAGGAAAAAGCTCTAGAATGCAGCTTTTTCTAAAACGCTCTCAGCTTTTTGACGTGGGTCCCGCCACTTCTATCACCATCAATCCAAACACAAATCATTATCGATAACCTGACTTTTTTCCTACCGAGATTTTTTTAAAGTCAGATAGCTTTTAAGTCACCGCTCCTACTGCCAAAACCACTCAAGCGTAATTTAATTGTTTCAAAATCAACCCTAAAATGGAGAAAACCAAAATAGATATGCACCAAAACAGAGAAAGGGAGAATAGAATTCCTTTTATTCCCATAAGACCATACTAATTTCTAATACATACAATAATACAACAATGAAAAAAGTGTGGGGAGGGTTTTGTGGCCTAAACTTCACCATGCCACTTTAAAACCCAACACATATTTACACATTCTTCTTGTTTTTTTTTTCCAACACAATAATTTTCCACTGCAAACAAAATAAAGTATGAACAAGTCTCACCGAACAATTAAAATTACAATCTCATAAAATAAGAACTTAAAAGGGAAACAAAAGTTCTGGAAATTAATAACTTCTGCTGCTATGATTGACATCAACGTAACAATACTCTTATCATGACCCAAAAGATCCGGCTCACATTCTTTACCTCTCCCGTCGGATGCCCTCCTATGTTTTGAAACTCTTATGCCTTGAAACGGCGCCGTTTTGGCGCAAAACTGAAGCTATGCCCTCTTTTTTTAAATAAAAAAAAAAATTAGGGTATTGATTGGTACTAAAATCATACTTCAGGATAAACGGTATTGAAAAAAGGGTTAAGGTGCAATTTTACATATGAAGTTTACTCCCAGGAGCGCCCAGCACCACGAAGTTTTTTCAGGAGCAAAAGTACACACGACGTTACGTTTTGGGAGCAAAAATACCATGGGCCGTTAGTTGACCGTTAGTTGACCTTTGGTTGACCGTTAGTTTTTTAACGGCCCGTGGTATTTTTGCTCCTAAGACGTAACGTCGTGTATACTTTTGCTCCTAAAAAAACTTCGTGGTGCTGGGCGCTCCCGGGGGTAAACTTCATGAGTAAAATTGCACCTTAACCCTTGAAAAAATTACTTAATGATCTAGAAAAATATTTTAGGATCTTGAAAAAAAATATTCTAAAGTACATTTTTAGTACTAGTTAATACCCTGAAATAATTTTTTAAGATCATGCCGTATTTTTTTCAATACTAGTAACTATTCTGAAGTATCATTTTAGTACCATCCAGTACCCTGAAATATTTTTTTCAAGATCATGAAGTATTTTTTTAGTACAAATTAGTATTTCTAAGTATCTTTTTAGTAAAAGACGGTACCCTAAAATATTTTTTTCAGATCCTAAGATAATTTTTTAATATTATGAAGTATTTCTTCACTAACTTTCACTATCCTAAAGTATACTTTTAGTATCAATTAGTATCTTGAAATATGTATTAAAAAAACAAAAAAGAGGGCACAACTTCAGTTTTGAGCCAAAACAGTGCCGTTTCAAGGCATAGGAGGGCAGCGGATGGGAGAGGTATAGGATGTAACCCGGATCCAAAATCTTCCAAACTGCTCCGAAGGTCGTCATACCCAATTACTCCCTCTGATCCTTATTATAAGGCACAAACTAACAAGTTTATTTAGTTCTTTATATAAGGCACTTGCTTGTTCCCAATGAACATTAATTATTTATTTCTATGTATGCCCCTAATTAATGAGGGTAGTAGATGAGAGTAATAATTAATATAATATTAGAATATAGTGCAATTAGTAGGGGTAATATGGGAAGTTAATTAAATTGTAGGGCAACTTTATTAACTTTAACTGTTTTTATTGGTTTGTGAGATTTGTTAGTTGGTATCTTATAATAAGAACTATGGGAGTAGTTGGACAAGACACATCCAAAGAAGCTTTAACAATCCAATCTCTGCTACTTGGAATTCACACACTTGTTCCTTATTAATTCTCTTGAGACAATAATATTCTCGAGAGTCTCACATCTCCAGTCAAGCATTAACACTTTGGTTATCATGTTCAAAAAGGACATTATCTAATTGGTTGATAGATCAAGAAGCCGCAGGCCCTTCAGCAAAGAGAACAGAGTCTGTATAAATAATTCTAGATATGCACCATCCAATACACATTCTTCTTCTTCTCTGTTGTCACAAAATGATTAATAGGCTATACAAGCAAGACATCAACATAGTAATTCATAAAGACTAAAAGGGAAAAAACGAAAAGAAAAGAAAAAGAATTGAGTGCCGAGGTAATATCATCAAGAGGAAAACAGAGTCTGTATAAATAATTCTAGATATGCACCATCCAATACACATTCTTCTTCTTCTCTGTTGTCACAAAATGATTAATAGGCTATATAAGCAATATCATCAAGAGGAGAACAGAGTCTGTATAAATAATTCTAGATATGCACCATCCAATACACATTCTTCATCTTCTCTGTTATCACAAAATGATTAATAGGCTATATAAGCAATATCAGCATAGTAATTCATAAAGATTAAAAGGGAAAAAAACGAAAAGAAAAGAAAAAGAATTGAGTGTCGAGTGAAAGTTATCATCATAAGCACAAATCACTTCATCTAACCGGAGGCGCATTCTCCAAAGGAAAAGTTCTCATTTAGAGGGAGTTCAAATGTTGCAGGAACATCTCCTCTTTATGCCATTGCCATCGCCTTCGAGCATTTGTGTGCTGCATACCTGAGGCTCAAACATAAGACCACTAAAGTTAGAAGGATCACCGATCCAAGGGCTTGGTGGTATAGTTTTTTACTTTTGTCTTCAAGGCGTTGGAGGAGGCATCCTAGGGGTCTAGGAAGAAGTGGAAACGCTGGTAGAGGTGGAGGCATATGTACTCTCTGGCCAGTATGCCCTGTGGACTGGGCTCCAAGCACCCTGCCCTGGACTGTGGGTGAGCCCAACCCCTTTCCTAAAATTTTTATAGCAAAAAAGTGAATTTTACTCATTTTCCTAAAATGCCCTTATATAAATTAAAATGACATAAGTAAAAGTGAATCAAAAACTCATCCCACATACCTCTTCAACTTAGAATTTTTCATTCCACACGCTTTCTAATTAAAATAATGGTCTTACTATATATAATATATGTGTGTGTATACATATAGATATACACACACACACACACATAATATATATATATATATATATATATATATTGTGTGTGTGTATCTACACACACACACAAAGATATGTGTGTGTGTGTTTGACATATAGATATAGATATATGTACACACTTATATTTGTGTGTGCGTCTATATATATTTGTGTGTAGATACACATATATATACATACATACATACATAAATGTACACACACATATGTGTATGTGTCTATATATATTTGTGTTAGACACACACACACATATCTAAAAGTTTCACTGGCTGGAATAGTCTACGCACCCACATACATATACTCACAAAAAACCAAACACAATTGAGAGAATAAAATAGGAGTATTTGAGAAAGAATTTGACAAAAATTAGAATGTTGTCCTATAATTAGGACCAAAACCAACTTCTAAATGTTGTCTTATAATTAAGACCGGAGTGAGTATATTTTTAGTCATTTAGGAAACTAAAAATAAATAAATTTCAATAAATAGGGTGAAAATTTTAAATTTTAAACTTTATAATCTCAAAATTAATAAATTTTTTGATAGTAAATTAATACATTTTTTTAACATATTAGAAAGTTAAAAAATCTATTAGAATTAAAATTTAGTGGTATATAATTTTTTGCCCATATATATATATATATATATATATATATATATATATATATATATATATATAATGGTAAAGAATGACATTGTGGTAAAACAAAAGCCTAAAAGTCAAACTTAAGGGGATAAAAATAGAATTTCAAAATATATAAGAGGTTTGTGTAAAATGTATTGTAATTTTATGGGAGGTTTATATAAGCTTTTAAAATAGAGGGAAGTCTGTGTAATTAAGATAAAACATATAGGTAGTTAAAGTATTTTACTCTCTTGTGAATATAGAAACTAATGTATTACCTCCAGTCCTAATTATAGGAACACTTTTGTAGCGAAAATTGCACTACAAAAATGTTCCTAAAATTAGGACAAGAGGAAGTATATATTTGAAAAAACTAAAAAGACCCAATAAAAAAAGGAAAATGCTACAATGAACTAATTAAAAGTCAGGTAAAATTTTAAGGACTCACAAAATAATTTTCTCATTTTTATCAAAAATTTTATTTGATTATTAAAATTTCAGAAAATGAAAAATTGAAATGTAGATTGAGAAGGGAATATTAGAAGACAAAAAATTTTGCCACCCCGTCTTCCCCTCCATTCAACCCAACGCAATTTTTTCCTCTCCAAACCTATCTCCCCCTGCCCTCATCCTTATGTTTGGTTTGAGGGGAGGGGAGGGAAATGAGAGAAAAATTTTGTAGGCCCCACTACACCTAAATTTTAGGTTCCCACCATTTTCTCCTTCCCTACTTTCCTCCCAAACCATACACACCCTAACCGTCCCAAAGGAAAAAAGCCCCAACCAAACAATTATTTCCTCTTCATTATTAATAAGAAGGGACACACCCAAGTGGGTTCATAATCAATCATCAAAACTTAAAAGACATGGAAGTACCTTCCAAAACCCAGAAACCACATGCTCTGCTGATCCCATATCCAACACAAGGTCATATAAATCCATTTCTAAAACTAGCAAAGCTCCTTCACACAAGAGGCTTCCACATTACCTTTGTGAACTCTGAGTTCAACCACAAGCGTTTGCTCAAGTCCAGAGGCTCTGACGCTCTCAATGGCTTCCCAGATTTCTGCTTTGAAACAATCCCTGATGGTCTACCTGTCACTACCATGGACGCAACACAGAATATCCCTGCCCTCTGTGAATCCACCGACAAGCACTGCTTCATTCCTTTCTTCAACCTTCTTGAGAAGTTGCTTCATGATGATCATCTTCCTCCAGTTTCTTGCATAGTCTCAGATGGGATCATGTCCTTCACCATTAAAGCTTCTCAACATTTTGGGATCCCTAATGCGGGCTTTTGGACTCACAGTGCTTGCGCCTTCATGACCTTCAAAGAATGCAAGAATCTCAAGGAAAAAGGTCTAATACCACTTAAAGGTAAAGATGAGTTTGCTTTGATCAGATCTTTCTTCGAGATTTATAAGATAATCACTCATGAGTTGTTTATGATAAATTCTCTGAACTAAATGATTCTTGGCATAATATTATAGTCTATAAAAAAATTGTTGAGTGTTACCCCAGAAATATGAGTTGAAGTAGCAAGTGGTACAAAAAAAATGGATCTGAGTAAAGGGTTGAAAATATTTTTATTCTGTTTAGTAAATGACAAAGCGTCTTGAAAAAGGAGCTTTCTTCAAGATTCTAAAATAACTTGACTGATATCTTAGTCTGTGATAAAATGTTGTTGAGTGATTTCACCTTAGATCTTAAAAATTTGATCTTTTTTGCAGATTCAAGCTCTCTGACAAATCAGAGAGGACTTTCTCATTTACTTTCCCTTTGTGTAAAATTGGCCCTTATATGTTTTGATTTGATCTTTTTTTTCAAGATTTTTAATCTAATTTGACATGATGTTATTGTCTATTTAAAATGTTGTTGAGTGATTTCAACTTACATCTTAAAAATTTGATCTTTTTGGCAGATTCCAGCTATCTGACTAATGGGTATTTAGAAACCAACATAGATTGGATACCTGGTATAAAGGACATAAAACTAAGGGACCTTCCAGGGATATATAGGACCACAGATCCAAATGATTTTCTTCTGGGCTATGTTCCACAACAGATTGAAGCAGCCTCCAAAGCTTCTGCTATCATTATTCCGACTTTTGATGCTTTGGAACCTCATGTATTAAACGCTCTATCTTCAATGTACCCAAAACTTTACACAATTGGCCCACTTGACTTGCTCCTTCAAAACCAAACATCAAACTCATCAGCGAAAAAGAACAACAACTGTGAGTCCCTCAAATGCAATCTGTGGAAAGAAGAGTCAGAGTGTCTGAAATGGCTTGATTCAAAGCAACCCAATTCAGTTCTGTATGTGAACTTTGGAAGTGTCATAGTCATGAGACCTGAACAACTCATTGAACTAGCATGGGGACTAGCAAACAGCAAGCAGAATTTCATGTGGGTGATAAGGGGTGATTTGGTAATTAATGGTGGAAACTTAAACACCATTCTGCCACAAGAAATTACAGAGGAAATCAAAGAGAGGAGTCTGATTCTGGGTTGGTGTCCACAAGAGGAAGTTCTGAAACACCCAGCAATAGGAGGGTTTTTGTCTCACTGTGGTTGGAACTCAACAATTGAGAGCATAAGCAATGGAGTTCCTATGATATGTTGTCCTTTTTTCAATGATCAAATGTTGCATCGCAGGTTTGTGAGCAGAGAGTGGGGTTTTGGATTGGAGATGGAGAGTGAGGATGTGAAGAGAGATGAAGTGGAAAGGCTTGTGAGGGAATTGATGGAAGGTGAGGAGGGTGTGAAGGTGAGAGATCAAGCTAGAAAGTGGAAGAAAATGGCTCAAGAAGCTACTCAAGCTGGTGGTTCTTCTTTATTGAATTTGGACAAGTTAGTGAATGAGGTTCTGCTTTCGGAGAAGTAGTGGCTTAAAGAAACTGATCAGATATTCAGTATGCTTTTAAGATGATCTATTTTTTCCCTTTTTGTTGGGGTCAATGCAGGTTCTATTTGTTAGATCATTTGGTTGTTTATAGGGTACTGTGAGATCATACAATCTATGTTGCCGACCCCATCTAGTGAGATAAAGCCTTATTGTTGTGATTTGTTAAGGAAAATAATAAAATTGTAAGATAAGTTGTTTTTATTACTACATGAAATTTGAGTTAGAGATGGAACAAATCAATTTATCTATTTTTACGAAATATTCATATTTTGGGTTGTTCCAAAAAAACACACGTTTAGATAGATTTTAAAATACTTAATGTAATGGTGAGAGCCAAACTAAAGTAAATGTATTTTCATCCACAATTTGATGCTAGTTTGCAAGATGTAAGGCTAATATGAAACATCTAATTGACGTCTTGAGGTAGAAAACTTTTCTGCCTTGTTTAATTGCATAAAACATGGAGATAAGGGGATACACTTGTTTCTGATTTGTATCTACTCTATAAACTACATGTAACGATTTTGAAATTCGCATAAACACAAATTGAGTTTTTCCCCCACCAAAATAACAAATTGGGTCGAAGATCAAGAAATCTTCTGAGGATAAGGGGAGGACGAATTTTTTTTGACTTGATGTCCACTACGGAACAAGAAAAAATTTTATGCGTTAATGTGGCCCTTAGCATTATTGTACGAGGATTTCTTTTCTGTTTTTTTTAGGGAAAAAGGGCGTCGAGTCATTAAATGCAGCAATTGTAATTATAGGAAAAACTTAATTTGAAATATATTTGGAAACTAAAATTAAGCCGAAGCAACTCTTACAAAGTAAAAGCCTATGGTCAAATACACATTTCATGAGACTTTCAGTTTAAGACAGAAGTTCTTCATCGTACTCTTAATTCAATCATATGTAAGAATTTGAGATCATACAAGAGCACTTGTTCTGTTTGCACTAGGCTTGAACCACAAAAAGACTACCATATGTCCCAAAATGCCAAGGTATTTAGGGACTTGAAGAAGTTGAATGTAGAAAAAACAAAAGAAACAGGGTTATTGCTTCTTTCCAAAGTCCAAACAATGAATGGAGGTAATTATTGTTCAATCGAATATGCAACATCCTAAGTTCCAAAAAACAAATCAGAGAAATGAGATGTGAAGCTCATATAGTGCCAGGGATAGCTTTTATAGGAGCACCTAGTGAAACAGCTATTTACATGCTATATCAATATGCGAATTATCTCGTTTGTAAAAACTAGTGGAACACTTGGTTCTCAGAAATCAGGATACTGGAGTACCAAAACACGTGCAACCAAGTCCAACATGATTAAAATGGTAGAGTTTTTTCAGCAGCAGAACTAACCAAAGGATTTCAGAGCATAGCAAGAGCATGTGCAAAGACTAACTTCTTGACAGCAAGTGGGCCTTTCCGTCAGGGACATAGCTTCTGAGAACAAAGTTCAGCAAATGCTGGTAGCCTGCATTTAGTGGAGGGGCCATAGAGAATACTGGAAATATAATCATTAACATCTTCCCTTGATGGAGAATTATTGTTATTAGGTGAAGCGTGTGGAACAACAACCACAATTTTATCATCCAGAGGTGACCAGTCATTGGTGTTAGTAGTAGTATTGGCTAGGGCAAGGTCAGGTTCAGGTTTAACAGGCAGAGGTGAAGCTGGTTTGGATGTTTTTGCTGCATCTTCAGATCCAGCTGCACCATTAAACTGACGAAAATTGCGGTTCCTTGGACCACATGCGCCTGATCCTGCACCAGAAGATGATTTTCTCCCATGTGCCTATACAAAATGAGAAAGATCCAATTACGTTTCGTTTTTTTAGGCTACCAGCATATGAACCTGTAACCCAACAGTTCACAGTGAAGAAGTGAACCACAAAGGTACTAGTCAGCTGGTAAAATATTCAATTACCTGTTTCACCGTTTACTATGTTACAATTTATTTGTGTATACCTCAGATTTGTGGGTGCTGGAAGGACGACCTGGACGCTGCTCTTTTCCATTTGCAAACTGCATGATGTCAATCCACCAAAGTAAACAACTGAAGCTGTATCAAGCTATCAAATTCTATCGCCTATCAAAGTTGATGAAGGATGGGAAAGAGTGGAAGGGAGAAGTAGACCAAATTAAGGGAAAGAATGACTGTAAAGTTGTTAAGATTACTAAAAAAAAGAAGTTGATGTTACTAAATTCATCAAACGGCTTATCATCAAAATAACGTCAGGACTATTTATAGAGCCCTGAATACAATTATAAATCTAACTTAAACTTCAAGTAAAAGAAGACATAAAATAGGAAATATCTAAGAAAGGCTATAATAGGAAACAAAATCAAGTCATAATCGTAAATTACTACAACATTAATTACATCTTTCCTAATAATTTCATTATTTATTTTCCCATCAGCAGTTCGACTCTTGTTAATTACTTCTAACTTTCAAGATCTTTTAAATACTTCATGTGAATTGAACCCGAAAAACAATGAAAAGTCACCGTAAAAGAGGGTCTTTGCCCAAACTTTTGGACTCAAGAATTTAAACAATTTGTCACAAATTTTCAGGTGGAATTCCATGTAAACAAGGCACATTACCCATGTTCGACAACTAATGATTAAATATTTAAGAAAAAGTATACTTCTTATCATAATCACAATTGGACTGTACGATTAAAAAAGAGTTTTTTATATTCTTTTCCTCCATGTTTAACTTTCCGAGTTAATCATCTTCCAAATTAACCTGTACGTTCACATGATCTAGACTAATTTATCCTAAGAAAATTAGAGTATCCTCCCTAATTTATAGTACTACCACATGATAACCGAATCCCATATTACTTTTAAATGACCCCATCACCATCAGGACTCATTTGGAACAGAAACATATATAAAAGTTAAACTATGGCGGCTTTATATATTCTCGGTTCTTCAATTCACAATTCAATATTACTTCAATTCGTTCCACAGTCAAAAGAGTCAGTTTTTTAATCCAGTGATTTAGGCCACCAGAAAAAATTTCGTTCTTCGAAGTTTCTTATACCAGACAAACTGGTAAATAATCAAGTACTAAGGAGAAGCAAATAGGAAACCAAAAGGAAAAACCTGAGGACATGTTAGATTAGCATATGGTGCGAACCAACCTTCCTCGCGACGTCCGTCAGGAGCCTCTTCCCCAGACGATGATAGCCTCACCTGAATGTCGTCCATCACAAGAACTTCTTCTTCCGCCTTCACTGGTGTTCCATACACAGGCGACGACATGAGCGGCACCATCTCCATATTCTCAATTGAAGAAAGCGGCGAAACTGACAACCTATTTCGAGACCCGCAGCTACTACTCCCTGAACTGCCACTGTTATACTGCTGCAGTATTGCAGACCTGTTCTTGCGGGAACCAATGGTTGGAGAGCTGAAAGGATCACCGGAAGGCGAGACCTTGCCGGAAATCGGAGATCCGGCGCGCAAGTAACGTGCAAGAGGAGAGTTAATGTCAAGATTTTCAGCGAATGATAGAAAGGTTGGATTCAATGCCATCGATTGGTGAAAGCGTCCTCTTGCAATGTACAGCGGATCCTCCATTTCCAATTTCATCGGCGAAATATTCTCATTGGAAGCCTTCGCCTTCGGAATCTTGATCTTGCTATGACCGCGAGATTTCTCCATGACAATTCAATTCGCGGAGTCCAGAAAAAGAATCAGAATCTATCTATCAAATTGAAACATTTTGACCGATCGGACTTTGACAGAAACAAGAAAAAACAATTCAGATTTCGCTTTGGAATTTCATCAATGCAACACAATACAGTCAAATCTCAGAAAAAATCAAGGTAAACAAGATTTGACCAGCACGAAAGTTAAGCAAGAAAAGCGAATAAAGGAGAATTTACCAGCAATCGGAGAGTCGGGAATGCGTAGAAGAAAAATCCAGTCCTTTTCTTTCTTTCTTTTTTTGTTTTTGATAAGTAAAATCCTGTACTTTTCAGTATACGAATTCTTCGTGGAAAGAAAGACCTGAGCTCATATTTATATTCTTGGAAGTAGTCAAGGAAGGCGAATGAGAGTTTACTGTTTGTTTAGAGCTCTGTATTGGTCTTTCTTGATAGAGAAGCTTCTGAATCGTCGAGTCGAATCCCGCAGAAGTAACCTGGTGCTAATTGTAGGGCTATTTGTTAATTAATATTCGCTTGTTCGTCTTCTTGATTCATTTCGTTGTTATTTGTATCTTCGTCTCTTAGAATGAAATGCCTGCTTCGTTCTCTCTTCGCTTTTTCCCTTTGCTACGAGAGATTGCCGATGTACGACTGTTTCTACTGAGCCAAGGGACTTTCCGATTGCCTACTGTAATGATGATTTTTGGTTTTTTTTTTTTTTTAAAAACGAATAATAATAATTAAAACTAAGAAAATTGAATTTGATAATTATCTTAGATTAATTAAGACTTTGTAATTTTTTAATTTTTCAGGATTTCAATTCTTAAATGTATTTTTTTTTCATATTTCCAAAAGTTATTGCTAGTACTTATGAAGATTATCTAATATGATATTAAATTTTATGTATAAAAAAATATGATATTAAATTTTGGGTCTAGGTGTAATTTTTTTTGGAATTAGCCACTAAAGAACGTGGGATATTTGAAAGTTTTTTTGTAGAGCAATTTTATTAGAAAAGAAACAAGATTGAAAAGTAAAATTTTTAACGGTAAGAGACAAAATTGCACATTTTAATTACTTCAAGAGCAAAATTGCTCCTAAAAAAACTTGCCAATGCCTAGTGTTACCCTTTAAATTTTTTTGACCTAAAACCTGCTATTAAATTAAGTCAAAGGAATTATGAATCCGCATCTGATGATGGGTACGAATATATGTACAAAAAAGAGTATGAAAATTTTATTTAAAAAGTATATTTTCTGAAATATAGTGGTATATCTACTTATAATTAATTTAACTTGTATTTTTTAAAATTGACCTTGTCTAATTACTTTATGACTGAATTCAAATATTGCTCCCTCTTGGTACAAAGTGAAACAGATGGAAATTTATCATGTATCCCTTGTTTTTAAGATTGGAAGTACTACTGTCAAATAAGGGAAGCTTCAAAACTCAAAACTGTTCAAGTAAGAATAAATTGGTTTGAAGAGAGAGGGAAAAAATTGGCTTCTAACATGGAAACCAAACATACCAATTACCCTAAACCTTTTTTTTGGGGCTAGGTATAGGTATCTTCCTATTAGAGATAGTATTGTTCAAAGCACTGTCGGATACTAAATGTGGGTATATCTCCCAACGGGGATTTGAATCCTCGTTCACTTTTTTGTGAAGAAATTAGCTCCTTCCGCTAGACTCAACCGCCATTGATAAGTTACCCTATCCTTTCAATATGCCAAAGGCTTCCCCCAATATGCATGAACTGGGGACAAGTCCAGAAATTGAGGCATTTATAAACATTATGCTGTCCAAGAACATTGCCAGTGTGTCACCATAACATGGAAGAATGAAATCCATTAACAACAATGAGAACCCACAAAAAATAAGCCTAACCACCGAGATCAAACTGAAGTCTATACATGAGGTTTTATTGAACAAGCACAAACATTATACACAAATCCAAGCACAAAATGTTCCTGGAAACTAAAATGGACCTACATCAATAGACTCCATTCAAACACCATCAAGTGAGCTCTTGAGATTCCCTCCAAAGTATAACATGAGGTCACCACCATGGACCCTGCCCTCTGGCAGGCTAAAATCAATACCTTTCTTCGCACCACTACAGCCAACATCAGCAACATGCCCATTTCTACTACCTTCCTCAGGCTTCTTGGCAGTCAAGAAGCTTAAATAAGATGGTGGTTTCATTGAGAGTGGAACCAAGACCTCTTCTGGTATAAGGTGTTGCCTTTTGGCAGGTTTTTCCATGGAATCATAGCAATCAGACACAACGCTTACCCCTGAAGATGAATTGTTGTTGTCAATGCTGCTGCAGGCTGCAGCAGAAGGTACAAGACCATGGAAGAGTCCTGGTGCAATAAGACTTGCCCTGCCGTTGCCGGTTTCACGCTCTTGCATCATGCTGCTGTGAGCTGCACAGAGACCACTCTTACCTCTAGCAAATTTCTCACATTTTCCTTCTCCCCAGTTGCATCGTTTTCCTCCACCATGAGCCTTGCAGAAATCTGTGCTACCTTGTGCACTCTTTCCACACCCTTCAAACTTGCACCGTTTCCCACCACCATGCCTAACACAACAATCAGTACGGCCTCTTGCACTCTTGGTGCAGCCTGGCACAGCACACCGCTTTCCACCACCATGGGCGACACAAAAGTCTGTGCCTCCATGAACACTCTTAGGACATATACCGCCACCATTGAAGAGGCATCGCTTGCCTCCACCATGTGCTTTGCACAATGGGGTGCTCCCTTCAGCACCTTTGTTACAGTCCTGAAAAGAGCAACGCTTTCCACCACCATGTGCCTTGCAAAACATAGTGCTCCCTTGTGCTCCTTTAGTGCATCCATTGTACTTACAACGGCGCCCACCCCCATGAGAGATGCACAAACCAGCCTGCCCTTCAGCACTCCTAGTGCAGCCTTCAACCTTACATCTCTTGCCTCCTCCATGTCTAATGCAAAGTCCTGACTTACCTCTTGCAGCCTTAGTGCACCCACCTGGATATCCACAACGCCTGCCACCACCATGTGCTATGCAATAATCTGTCTTCCCTTCAGCGCTTTTAGTACACCCAAGGTGTTGGCACCTCCTCCCTCCACCGTGGGCCTTACAATAAGCAGTTCGGCTCTCAGCACCCTTATTGCACCCTGGTTTCTGACATCTCTGGCCACCCCCATGTCCAATACAAAAGCCTGAAGCACCTCGTGCACCCTTTGTACAGCCAAAAAATATGCATCTTTTTGGATTGATCATTCGATTCTCTGAAGACATCATTGTGGCTTGGGGCTTGGATATGGTGCTAATGGAGTATTTTGTGCCACTGGAAAGTTCCTGGCAAAGCTGAGTTTTTGTCCCTAGAATTTGCAGTTCCTGTGACTGCACCGAAGTTTTGGCATTGTCCATTCTTGGAGCCAAAAGTGATGGCATATAGCCACCTGATTTCTTTGCTGAGGTAGAACCCTCGTCAACAACAGGTATCATAGAATAATTATTTTCAGCAGTTGCTTGGCTCAAAAGACAGGGCACATTTACATCAGTCTCAGTTGAGCATGAATAGTCTATCACACTAGATGTGTCATTGGTCACTCCGGAAAGACCAAGTTGCAAGATTGAATCACACTCCGATGGCGTATGCTGATGAGAATGAGAGGTAAATTGTTTCTTCTCATTAAGTCCTACATTGTAGATATCATCATGACATGCCCTCGGTGGTGGGCCCAATCCCAGAACCAATCTGCAACCATCATCGGCAGCATTGGAAAACGTCATCCCAAGATTGCTCTCAGTGTGGCTGTAATTGGTTTTATTGGTTTTTCCCCACGTAAGGCCATTCAAACATAATGCAGTATCACCAAAGTAATCATTTTTCCCAAGTTCAGCATCAAAAGGAGACAGTCCAGCTGTCTTGTTAAGATCCATTATCCAGATGTTCTGCACTACAACTACAACAGGTTGAACTAAGCAGAACACTTCACCACATGCTACTTTATCAAGGTCTACATACACATCAGAATTGCATGACTAGGAAGCAATTCCAATCCAGAAGCTCCACCGCTTACAAAACCTGATGTATCTGATCTGTCCATTTTCACTTTACTCCAGGACAATGTTGCACAAATCTTCCACCGAAGCCAATACTAACAAAAGTATCTTATAACGTCTCCTGGAAAGAAACCTTTATCAAGATTACTTAACAATGATGTAAAGAGTTCGCCGGAGCTTCCAATGCCCCTTTTGGACAAATCATTGAGCTTCATAAACCCTGACAAAAAAAACCAAGGAAGTGCACTTTCAGAAAACTTGATCAAAATCTGAAGGGATAGAAATCAATTCATGGAAATCAAAGGAAAAGGAAAGGTCATTTTCACATGAGCTCAGACATCAATAGAAGAGAAGGATTCCTGAATGAAATGTTGCAAGAGATGTGAGATCACTCATAATCGGGGGAAGTGTAAATGGACATACTATATCATCATGATTTAAGACAAAGAACAAATGAAAGTTATATCGTCACAGAATTATAACAACCATCAGAAGCCAAGAGGAATCAAATCTAAATCACACTTTGATTCCTAAACCATACTTTGATGTTACACCATGAGAAAAAGAATGTTGCAGGAGTGGTTTAACAATCATAAGAAATACTAGTTATTGAAGAGTCATTAACAGAATGGAAATGAAGAAAATGTATAGAATAATAAAGGCAATAGGTGAAATGAGCAATTTTCAATGAAAAAACTCGTAAGAAACTTTTCATGAGAGTATACATAAAATTCAAAAAAAGAGTATACATAAAATTCAACAATTTCAGTTTGAAGTCACAATTTGAACTCTTCTCCCATGAATATTATTTTTGATACTTGCAACTTCCAAAGTCTAGTGTTTACATACAATTTTCTTTCTATGCATATAACTTAATTCAATTTGCCAATTTGGTTACAGGGACAGTGCCTTTGCAACTTTGCTGTTTAAAAAAAGAAAAAGAAAAAAGAAAGGGAAACAAATTATGATGATTCATATAATATATATATTAATACATGCTTCCAAGTCAAAGGTATTGCGAAACAAATCAGAAACAAAGACCCGAATTAAGATATCCAAAGAGTATGATGTGAATGTGATTCATAAAAATTAGGGGGGAAAGCTTTTTAAGCAACAGAATTGAAGACATCTTGAATTCCAGCAACAAGAAGTTAAAAGAAATACGATTTTGTTTGTACATTTTGTAATAATCATGCCCAATGGGGGAAATTGTTGTTGAATGACTGAATGTCAAACAACAAAATTGCGGTTTGCTCAAAACAGAATACAGACATATGTCCTTTCATTTTATTTGAGGAAACAGTTTAAAGAATTTTTTTAAGAAAGAAAGTGCAAATCTTACTTTGATGTGAAACAGAAACAAGATAAAAATTGGGAAAATAAAAACATAAGAAAGAAGCACTCTGACCTGCATTACTTTAGCAGGGGACGGATCCATGGCCACCGAATTTAAAGGGAACTCCAAAGTCATAATGTCCTTTCAGTGTACGAATTAAATGGGAATTTTCCTATTGAAACCAATTTTGCAAGCATACCGAAGGATGCCAATACCTCCCCCAAATAAATTATTCATCCCACAGACTTAAAGCTGCAGATGGACAAGGTATTAGAAGCTCATAAACCTTTCTTATTTCCCAAATTCTCTTTTATCCATACGTAAAATCTCCATAAACTATCACCTCAATCAAAAGGCCAGTGAAGAAACAAAGATAAAGCAATTCAAGTCTCAATCCAGGAAGTATTAGCAAATACGGCGTCCTATGGTTCATCTTTTTCAAATACTCAATCATATATACTCAATAACAAACAAGGTTAATTTCCAGTAAATAGTCACGCTCATAATAATACAAACAGAATCACTTTTTGAAGAATAAAAAAATTCAAAAAAAAGGACCATAGAATTTAGTCGCAAGAAATAGAACAGCAGATCAACGCAAACTGGGTTAAAATTCGCAAATGAAAAATACCAAGTCCTTGTTATTCATTGAATTGATTGCTTGCTTCCTCATAATACTGAAAGTAGCAAATAACCAGATCGAAAACCACCGTTTTCTTCCAAAAAGTATCTATAACCCGACTAAATATCAACAAAAGAAAAGGAACACAACTTTCATACCAAATCTGGTAAATTATTCACTAAGAACACAACTAAGTAAGAAACTAACAACCCAAGTTCACTGACAGCCGAAATAACACCGAACCCAAACCATAGCCCCTGAAGTTTGAAAACCATCACAAAAATCACAGTGAACGGAAGCAGTAGCAAAAGAAGAACTAAACAACAGATGAAACCAGCAAGGTGAGTAAAATTACAACACGGAAAGGAAAGAACAACAGCAATAACATCGTAGTAACATCAAACAAACAATTCATATAGCGAAAAACTTCAGGATATGAAACAATCAGCTTACGGAAACACAAACGGAAGCAGAATTATAAGGTGAAAGAGAAAAATCAGAAGATATACCATATCTATTATACATATAGCGAGAATTCACAAAAGGCCAATCGGATCTAGCAGCAAGAAGAACAAGCAGGAGGAGGAGGAAGAAGGAGAAGAATACAATTACGTAACAAGGCCAGAGCAAAATGAGAACTAGGGGCGGCTCTGTTTATTTATTTTCGATTTTTATTTTTAAATTAAAAATAAAATTATACTACTCCCTCTTGTCCTTATTACATCATATTTATAAGTCCAGTTTGACCAAAAAATTGATCCTATTTATAAGTCCAGTTTCATGTAATAAATGAGAGTATGACAATTTTACTCATATTAATTACACTCATAAAGATAGAGAGAGAAGAAACATTTAAAAAATACACAATCATAAATGAGGGTAAAGTTGAAAATTTACCCCATAATCATTGAGTTAAATACTTTTCCTTGGTACTCTATGTGAGATTTGGTCAAACTGGACTTATAAATAGGATCAGAGTGGTATAAGGCACCAACTAACTTTTCTCACAAACCAATAAAACAGTTAAAGTCAATAAAGTTGTCATAGAAATTAAGTAATTTTCAATATTACCCCTACGAATTGCACTAAATTCTAATATTATATTAACTATTACTCTCATCCACCACCCTTATTAATGATGGGCATACATGAAAAAAATAATTAATGCTTCTTGGAAATAAGCAAGTGCCTTATAAAAAAGACTAAATAAACTTGTTAGTTGATGTCTTATACTACCTCTGGTCCTAATTATAGGAACACTTTTCTTGTGTAAATTGCACTATAAAAATGTTTCTATAATTAGGACGAATAGAAATAAGAACAGATATATTGTAGGAAAACAGTATTTGTAGGAAAAGTGTTTTTACATCATAAAATCATGAAAATGATGAGACTAATATATATATATATATATATATATATATATATATGTAGGAATCTTCTTCTTCAAATATGAGAAGTCGAAGCTGGAAAAAATCAATGGGTTGCGTGAAATATCGAAAAAGGGCACGAGAGTAAGAACGAACAAGCTTCACATGCTCGCTTTGGGAAATGGTAGGCCCTTACGAGAAAAAGGAAGTCATGAAATGTCATAAGTACCCTTAGTATGAACCGTACATGTGGACCTGGTGAAGGGTGATTTCGTCTTTTCGTGATTCGTCCGTATTTCACTAGTGGGCACGACGGAAAGATTTTAGTGGCAACCGCAGGAGTTGTCGTGGCGCGCTCGTGTCACCCGCATTAAAGTACAAAAGTGGCAGAGCATAATTAGCTGCGGTAATCAGAATTAAAATATATTAATCTGGGCCGTTAATTTGGTAAATTATTAGTCAATGATGCGTAACTTAAGAATCAACGATTGTTGTTAGATGTATATCGTTGAGGTTACCGTAGAAGATTGAGGACACTATGGTAACCTAGTTAGGCGATCTGTTTGAGACATGGTGACGTGATCACTAGCGTCGTGTTCGTTTGCGCCACCTGGCACCAAATATTAAGCACCAGATCAATCAAAACAAAAATTATATCACTTTACTCCTACCCCCTCTGGTCCTTATTATAAAGCACCGATTAACTTTTCTCACAAACCAATAAAATTAGTTAAAGTCAATAAAGTTGTCTTAGAATCTAAGTAATTTCCAATATTACCCATACTAATTACCCTAAATTCTTATATTATATTAATTATTACTCTCACCCACTACCCTTATTAATTATGGACAGACATAGAAAAAAATAATTAATGTTCATTGGGCATAAGCAAGTGCAGATTTTATAAAAAGCTGATCAAATAAATTCAAATTGGTCACTATAATAAAGGACAAGAGGGAGTATTTAAAAGTTCAAATTAACCAATTCTCACATATTAAATAGAGTTAATTAACTCATTAATTATGGGTTAAAATTTTAATTTTTCTCTTATTTATGATTGGTTTTAAAAGTCAACATGAATAAATTATTTTTTATTGTAATTAAAAGGGGCAAAAAGATTTTTTTTTTAAAAAGCATTCACTACCTTGAAAATTGAGTTATCATTAAAAAAATTACTCCATTAGCTCATAAATATAAGACAAAGTTAACTTTTTTGGAGAGATTAAAGAAACTAATTAAATTACTTTAGAATATTTTTATTTTATTTTTTCTCCAAACTAATTAGTTTAACTAATAAACTAATTCTCCATTTGATTCTTATTTTAAGGCACCAACTAACAATTCTCAGTTTTTTTTTTTTTTTTTGCTCAGATAACTCACAAAACCAATAAAAACAATTAAGGCTAAAATATACGTTTAGTCCTTTAAATTTACATGAGCTATACTTTTGGTCCCTTAACTTTATAAATTATATTTTTAGTCCTATAATTCTAACACCGTTAATTTTGCTAACGGAAAAACTCAAGTGATAATGGTGTAAATTTAAGTAATGACTGTGTAATTAAATGTTATTAGGATTAAATTTAAAATATGAGTAAATTGAAGAATATATAAAATTTGTGTAATTAAATACTATTAATCATCACTTGAGTTCGTTGTGTTAACGTTTTTTGTTAACAACATTAACTGTTTTAGAATTTTAAGACCAAAAATATATTTTATAAAGTTAAGGGACCAAAAGTATACCTTATGTAAAACTTAAAAACTAAAAGTATAATTTAACCAATAATTAAAATCAATAAAGTTGTCATACAATTTAAGTAACTTCTAATATTATCCTTACTAATTATACTAAACTCTAATATTATATTAATTATTATATTACTTTCACCAACTACCCTTATTAATTATGGACATATATAGAAAAAATAATAATTAATATGCTTTGGAAACAGACAGGTGCCTTATAAAAAGGACCAAATACAATCGTTAATTAGTGCCTTATAGTAAGGACCAGAGCGAGTATATAATTTAAAAATGCACAACCTATGATATGATCAAGTAACTTATTTAACTTCATTAATCTCTCTAAAAAAAGTTCAACTCTATATTATATTTAGGATCGAAGGGGATATCATTTATTTATTAAAAATTAATATATATTTATCATTTTTTAACTGAAAAAATTTAAAATTTTTTAAAATTTAAAAGTCAAATAAAAATACAATATTTGTTATAAAAAAAATATAGTTTCTCAGTGGAAAATTCATGCACCCTACCCATATGAATCTGATTAAGATTTGGTTAAAGATATATTAGATCTTGTTCTGGTGTAGAACTCAGATGTCCGGCCTATTGAAGGTCCGGTGGTTTGATATAGGATCTGTGTACCCTTCCTGTATGCTTATGGGACAAGCGTTCAGGAGAGGGTATGATCACGGTACACAAGCGGGCGTTTCGCCTAAGGGGTCTTGTGTGTGCGGTGTGTATTGTATGTAGATAAGTCAAGGCTTAGAATGAATGTACACAGCGCCGTCTCCTTCCTCTGTATATATAGAGTATACAGTTAGTTAGTCCCTTGGGCGCCACACCGTACGTGTCATGTGCGTGTCAGGGATCGTGTGCGCATGTCCGTGGGTGCATGGATCGTGGGTGCATGTCCGAGGATCGTGGGTGCATGTCCAAGGTCATGGTGGGTCCCACGGATGGTGGGTTGCCCCTGTACTAGCCGGTGAGATAATGGGCCTAGACTAGGTCCGTAATAGATTGCCCAAGCTCGGTTGCTCGGGTCTGTGCGAGCCGAGAGTTTAGATGTTCGCTTGAAGAACGAACGTTCAAGTCTTTGTTGAAGTCGAGTCTTTGTTGATCGCGAAGTAACATGATGTCCTTGCCCCCAGTAGGGTTGTCAGTCTCTGGTCAGCGGGGTGGACATGTTCTTGGATCCTCTAGTTGTATCGGAGCTGCCCCGTCTTACTTTGATAAGGTGTCTATCGAGTTTCAAGCAACCTCGGAACTACAAGTCTTGGTTGAATTGCCCCAGACATGTGGTCGGGTTATGTTTGTTTAAATTTTGTTGTTCTTCGACCCTCAGGGCTCGCTTCTTGCACGGTCGAAGACTCCAAATGCGGGTCCTTTCTCGAGTGATTAGCCTAACGAGTGGCCAGGATAATTGATTTGTGACTCCTGCTCCTTGTGCCGGATGCGGGGCTGTCGATTCCTCTTCTACGTTATCATTTGCCTATGCCAGTGGCGTCCTCGATTGTCGTGAAGCCGAATGAGGGGGTTGGCCTATACGAACTTTGGCGTAATTAATGCACGCAGACGCGCATTAAATGAAAGGTCACGTCATCCTTTCTAACGGATGGAAAAGGCGCTTTTGCCCCGTCGATTGGGTTTCGAAAGGTTTATACCCGCCAAGTCTCCTTCCTTGTCATTTTATCAAAGTGTTTCGTGAACCATCTTCGTTCCACAACTTCCATTGATCATCTCCATATTTTAGGTAGGTATTCTTGTTTCCTTGCCTCTTTCTTTTGTTCTGCTCTGATCTGCCGTTTTCCTGTAAGATTGCGTCCGTATTTAGTTGAAATTCTGGGTAAATTCCCTTGTTGAGTGGGTTTTCGCGTAGTCTGTTTTCGGTTCCTTCATTTGTGCAAAACTCCCCTTGTTTTTCGAGTGAGCCGTTTCCTTTTCGTTAATACCTTTAATAGAGTGGCTCCCAATGTCGAAGGACATAAAGAATATGACCCCAAGAAGGCGGCGGAACTACGCCACCTTTGTCAAGGGAAAAAGCCGTTGGTGGCTTTGGGGCGATGAATCTTCTCGTCCAACGTCGCAAGCCGTTGCTTTAACCGATCACCGTGGAGGCAAGGGAAAAACTTCGGTGGTGGGCGACGAAAATCCGAGACGATGCATCGTCGGTTAGGGAAGTCGAATGTTTCCTTCCGCTTCTTCCTAATCCAAGGGAGTTTAACCCGAGTTTCGACGTGTCCACTTCTCGGGCCTTCCGAATAGCCGAGTCTAACAAAGTGGCCGGCTCGGGTCCTAGGGCCGAGGTTGATTCCTACATCGGGCCTTGCTACGGCCGCTTGTATGAGTGCTCCGACTTATTTCTTGTGGGGATTCCTCCACAGTAGACTTAATTTTGGGCTCCTGCCGACACAATTTGGTCCGGCTCCTCAAGCTATATCGTGGAGTCTGTTGACTTGGATTTTAATCTTACCACAAGCTTGTAGAGTCCCGCCTTCAATTATTGACATCGGGTATGCTAGGAAGATTCGATCTTGCTTATATTTTTATTTGTGTTAGGTATAATGGCGTCGTCTTCTTCTTCCCACGCGGTGAGTCGAGAATCTGGAAATGCCAACCGCGCTAGCCCCCAGGACTTAATTGACCAATTCCCTTGGGTTACCCAAGAAGTGTTATCCTATCGGTCGGTGACCATGGAAGACTTGGAAGGTCTTCCGGTTCGAGATACTAACACCTACTCTCTTTGTCTCCACGAAGAGGAAGAGCTGTGTGCTCGGTGAGGGAGGAGCCACAACTCTTTTTCTTTTTCTATGCTGACTATATTACCAGGCTTGGGATTCGATTTCCCTTTTCCGAATTTCAAATGGCCACCCTTCAATTTCTTAGTATAGCTCCCTCGCAATTACACCCCAATGGATGGGGTTACCTGATTGCCTTTGAGTGGTTTTGCCTGAGCCTTGGACTGCCTTGCACCACTTCTATGTTCTTCTACTTCTTCACCCCCACACCTCTCGCTCTGGGAAGGAACCGCCGGAGCTCAAGGTGGACCTCCATTCGGGAATAGCCAATCGGCGCTTGTTTACCCAGGTCTCGGACTCTTTCAAACGCTTCAAGGGCAACTTTTTCAAAGTCGTCGCTAAAGCTGGTACAACTCCTTGGTTCCTCAAAGGGCCGGACTGCGCAAAAGTCATTGGGAGTTTAACTTGTATTGGTGTCAAGATCACCACAATGTGTCCCCTAGCGCCTATAAGGTGGAGCGGTCCAATCTGTTGAAGCTGAAAGGAAGGCCATTGATGCCATAATAGACCACGTTCGAGCGAGCAGTCTTGTAGGGGCCGGCTCCTTAGTAGCCCAATATCGGGCCGAGGCTCGGCGTCAAGATGAGATGGCGTCGGGGCCGAGTATGGCATTTACGTTATTTAACATCGGCGTTGTTCCGCGTCTTAGTATTGTATTGATCGTCTTTGCTTTCCTAGTAGCTAACATGGTGTATGTGTTTCGTACTGGTCTTAAGATGAAAGAGCCGCAATATCTTTGGGATCCCGAGCCCACCGCCAAGGGGGAGAAAGAGGTCGGCCAAGGAGGCGGGAGCAAGTCGAAGGTCGGAGAGTCTTCGAGCGGGGCCGAGCCAAAGAAGCTTAAGGTCGGGAGTCGTCCAAGCCCAGACCGAAGTCAGACCTGTCTCTCCTATCCGAACCTCCCCTGTCCCGAAATCGCCGCTTCCTAAGTCGGCCGACGTCGAGCCCCTCTCCATGCCTGATATCCCGGTTCCCCCTCGTCCTTCCACCGTCATTCCCCGTTCACATTTGTGGAGTAAGGGTATTACCGAAGAACTCAGCGTCGCACTCCTGCCTCCAGCCCGTTATCAAGAGCCAGTAGCCTTGCGGGAAGTAGACGTACGAGAAGTCCAGGCATTGGGAAATGCTTTCTGAAAGGTCTTGGTTTGACCCAATCTTTTCTCACCTGCACCACAAATATGCGGAGGCTGCCACGGAGGCAAGCGTGCCGAACAGACCGCGATGAAGCTGCGAAACAATGGCAAATCGCTTGAGCGAGTTCCGAGGCTCGTGAGGTCCAGGTGGAGAAAGTGGAGTTTCGACTAAAAGAGGCGAGGGGCTCTTGGCGGACTCCAATGTAATAATTGAAGGCTTTAAGGCGGCTCAAGCTAGAAGCGAAGAGCGGTTAAAAGCCATGACAGTGAGAGGACGGGTTGAGCCGAAGTGGACAGGATCAAAGCCGAGGAGCGTCCTCAACACATCTGTCCGCGGAGATAACCCGGCTGCGAGGAGTTGCTCTTGGGTTCGGTGGTGGAGGCGTTTGAGAATTCACTTGCCCGGATCCGGGCTTTGAACCCGGGATCGAGCTCAACACTACGGGGCATCATTTCCGGTCTTATGTGGTGACGGGCAGATTGTCCCTATGTGGAACCTCCTGCTTTGGTTCCGAGACCGGATAGATGGCGATGCGGCCGTCTTTGGAGGCCGAGCGGGGTGAGGAAGTCTCGGCCGCCCCAAGCACACCTGGATTGATTTCTTTTTCTTTTTTAACTTGTATAATCTATCAGGTTGTGTTACCAGCAATGACTTTATTGAACAGATTGGCCAATATGGCCATTTTTGGCTACGATTAACAATAGATGGTAATTTAGCAACCATAATGCATCGTATTAAAAATATAACTTTACCGAGTTATCGCGGTCGACTGGGCCAAGGTCATATGAAGGTAAGCGAGAATCTGCGAACGCGCTTTTGGTCATAAGACCATAATGTTTTAAAGTGCTAGTGTTTGCCTTTGTTTTATAAAATTCTGGTATAATGACAAGGTCATCAAAGGTAAATGAAAATTGCCACTGCCGGGTTCGGTTTTGTCCCGATAGCGTCCGAGCATTTTGACTCGATCGGGGTCGGCATGACATTTTCTATTGATACCCGGAGTAAATTAGCGTGTACAAAGCGCGATAGCTATCCAGGACGTGTTTTCTTAATGAAAAGCTAATAACAATTGAATCTTGAAAAAGACAATGTTTGGAATTCAATAGATACCCTCGAGCGAGTTTCATTCATATTTGACACAACAATTGTTGCGAAGGGAAAAGCCAGCGAGGCCAACGTTGAACAAAGAACATAATGGAAAACGATGCTTTAAGAAAAACAAAATGATAAGCCTAAGCGAAATATGCCTTTAATTTGTCCGCATTCCATGTTCGCTTGATAGGGGTTCCATCCAAATTTTCGAGAATGTAAGCTCCTCTCTCAAGAGTTTCCCGACCGCGATAAGGTCCGTCCCAATTAGCCTGCAAGCTTGCCGTCTTTGGAGTTCTTGTTCCCGATGTCGGCCCTTCTAAGTACCAAGCAACCAGGCTGGAATCTTCTTGGTCTAACCTTCTTGTTATAACGAGCCGCGATCGGTTTGCTTCATTGCAATATCCCGACAATGGGAGGTGACCGGAGCCTCATCGGCCGGATCCAACTCAACCGCTAACGCCTCACTATTGGCTATTTCGCCTTGTGATAAAATGCTCTTCCTGCGCAAGACATCATCCCTATTTCCACGGGAATCATAGATTCACAACCGTAGGCAGTCTATAAGGAGTTTCTTGGGTGGATGTCGAGCAGTTGTTCGATTTCCCAAAGGACAAAAGGTAGTTGATCGGCCCAAGAGGTGTCAGCCTCCAACATACGTTTCTTCAAACCATCAAGGATGACCTTATTGGCGGCCTCAGCTTGCCGTTTGGATGCGGGTGTTCCACGGAAGCAAAGTGATCTTGTATTCCGTATTCATAAATCAAATCACGAAATCCGACTCCGTGAGCGGAGTTCCGTTGTGCGATTACTATCTCATTTGGTGCTCCGAAGCGCGTAATTATATTAACTTCAACAAATCGCGCACACGAGCCGAGGAGATCGTTGTGAGAGGTTCGGCCTCAATCCACTTGGTGAAGTAGTCTCTGCCACGATTAGCCATCGCGAGTTGCCCAGGTCTTTGTCTTGAATGGCCCCGAGAATGTCCATGCCCCATTTGTAAAATGGCCGGGGCCGTGATGGAATGAAGCTCAGTGGGCGCCCAAATAACTCTGGCATGTTTCGACAACTATCACATTGTCTTACAAGGGTCTTTGAATCCGCCTCCAACGTCGGCGGTAATAGCTTTGCTCGAAGGGTTTTCGGGCGCGCCTTAGCCCCATATGCTGACCATTGGCCCCTCCATGAATCTCGGCAGGGACATACCCCGCTTCATTTGGGTTCAAACACCTTAGCATGGGAGAATGTAATCCTTTTCGGTAAAGTTGATCCTCCACCATTGTGTACTTGGCGCGTCACGAATCAACATTTTTGCTTCCATTGCATCGTGCGGGATGAGTCCACGTTCAAGGTAGTCTTCTATCGGCTTTTTCGGTCGGTTCGGCCGAAATAGCCATCATGCATACGGATCTTCGAGATTTTGCTGGACAACCGTGCGATGACAACCAGCTTTGCTTAGTGCTTGCCAATTTTGATAAAATGTCGGCTCTTGCGTTTTCTCCTCGGGAATGTGAGTAACAGTTGCTTCATCGAAACGACATCAAGTCCTTAGCCTTTAGGAGATACTTGGCCATTAGCGGGCCTTTAGCACGATACGTACCCTCGATCGAGCCGCCACAAGGCCGGGAGTCGGTGAAAACCTTAACTCTTGTGGCCTCATTTTCCTTGGCTTGAAGAAGCCGGCTATCAAGGCCTCGTATTACGCTTGATTGTTCGAAGTTGGGAAGTTGAGATGCAACGAATGCTCAATTGTAACCCCCTGGACTCTCAATAATGACTCGGCTCCACTTCCTTTCGTGTTCGACGATCCGTCGACATCCACACCTTCCATTCGCCCGCCGAGTGTCTCGTCGGACTTAGAAGCGGGGTGAGCTCTCGATGAAGTCGGCGCACGTGACTTGATTGCATGGCGAGCTTCGTAGGTGATGTCGAACTCGGAGAGTTCTATCGCCCAATTAGTCATCCTCCCGCTAGGTCCGGCTTATGTAAGACTTGTCGAATTGGTAGGCTTGTTCTAACAACGATATGGTGACCACGGAAATAAGGTCTTAACAGACGGGCCGCAATAAGCGGGCGAATGCCACTTTTCTAGCTTCGGTATCGGATCTCGGCATTACTGCGGGGTTACGGCGACAAAATACACGGGAATTTGTCCGTGTTCCGCCTCTCTTACTAAGGCCGCGGCGGCGCTTCCCTCGCCGATCGACAAGTAAAGGAAAAGACTCTCGCGGTGAGGTTTTGAGAGGACTGGAGGATTGGCCGTACATTGCTTTATGTCTTCAAATGCGTCATCGCACTTTGAATTCCATTCCACCGATGCCTCCTTCTTTAAGAGCACCGAACATGGGTAAAGCCTTCTCCGCCGATTTTGGCAAAAACCTAGTTAGGGCGGCCAATCTTCCGGTTAAGCTGTTGGACTTCTTTTTATTACTCGGAGCCTTCATCTCCATCACCGCCCTACATTTGTCGGGTTGGCCTCAATGCCCAGGTTAGTCAACATGAAACCCGGGAACTTCCCAGTGGGACGCAAAGGCACATTTGGCGGGTTGATCGGATTCGGTAGGTTACGAGTTTGGCGAATGTCTGCCCAGGTCTTGTATATGGCGTTGTTTGATCCAAGGTTTTGACGATCATGTCATCTATATACACTTCCACATTGCGGCCAATCCGGTGCAAAGACCTTATTCATCATCCTTTGATATGTAGCTCCCGCATTCTTCAATCCGAAAGGCATGACATTGTAGCAATAGTTAGCTCTTTCGATGTGAAGGCCGTTTTTTTTCGATCCTCTGGGTACATCGCTATCTGATTATATCCGGAGTACGCGTCCATAAAGGATAGGAGCTGGAATCCTGAGGCGTTGTCGACCAGTTGGTCGATGTTTGGCATTGGGTAGGAGTCCTTCGGGCATACCTTGTTCAAGTTCTTGTAATCTGTACACACTCTCCACTTCCGTTTGGCTTTTACCATCACCACATTTGATAACCGGGTTGTATCTTGTATTTCCCGAATAAATCCGGCTTCAAGCAATTCTTGGATGTGAATTTCCAGCGCTTTCCTTTTTCGGTCCGTGGTTCCTCTTTCTCTCACAACACTGAATTGAGCCCTGATAGACTTCTAGCTTGTGACAACAAAATTTTGGGTCTATTCAGTGCACCCGAGATGAATCCCGAGCGAAGACATCCCCGTTTTCCTTCAAAGAATTCCTCCAACCGACTTCTAAGTTCGGAAGATAGGTGTTTGCCAATCTTAGTGGTGCGGAGAGGGTCTCCGATCACCGAGATCTTCCGAGTCTCCCGCCGGTTAAGGCGAGCCTCATCGTCTCGGATGTCTAATTCCACAAGATTAACTTCTTCGTCGGGAGAATCCCGGTCCGAATGGTCCGAGATAGCTGATTCTTTCTGGGTCTGCGATGAAGATCCGCCCTCCCCAATTCGACGGTTTCCAAAATAGCACTTGTCGAGATTCTCTTTGATCCCGATTACCGTGACCACGGCCTCCTTGGTGCCTATCACCTTGAGCTTTTGATGCTTTGTAGACACCAGGCATGTCCCACTTGTGAATGGTTGGCCTTCCCAATATTATGTTATAAGGTGGAAACGAACTCGGCCACTATGAACCGCACTCTTTCGGACTTAAAGGCGTCTTTGACTCCAAGGGTGAATCTGAGGTCGATAAACCCCTTCGGACGAGATTGTTCTCCATTAAACCCGATGAGGGTTGTCTTGCAAGGCTTTAAGTCGTCCCGGTCCAGGCTCATTCTTTTGAACGCTTCCCAGCTTAGTATGTCGGCCGAGCTACCGGCATCCAAAATGGTCTTTCGTTTCCCACCTTTTCCTTGATGCTCTATGACATCTTTTTTGAAGTTTGCCTTCCCGAACAAATCGTTCGATTGCATCCGGGCTCGTAACATTCATCGGTTGTATGACCTCGACCATCATGGAGCGAGCAATATTTAGGCTGGTCTATCCGGATCTTGGTAGGGCCAGAGGCGGAGATCGACCTTCTTCATCTCGGTTCCCGATACCTCCTTCCAAACTTGAGATCGAGGCACCGTCGGGGCCGAATATTTCTCGTACTTGCTCCGTTGATCAAATTTGCCACCTCGGCTCTTGTTTTCATTCCCCCTTCTCAGGAATCCCTATTCCTGTTGTCGGGAGAAGTCTCGACCTGGGAGGAGGTTCTATCTTGGTCCCGCCTCGGGTGGGATTGTTTGCCATTCGCATCCGCTCGGCGTCCAAGTACTTCTTTGAGCGGGATATGAAGTCGTTGAGATTCTTTGCCGCTCCTTTAAAAAGATTCGCCGGGCGGGA